>LPNX011030100.1:467039-582180 GCA_001517045.1 Pseudotsuga menziesii | reverse complement strand
TATAGGCTATGATTGTAATGGCAAATCTACACCCTACACTAAATCTAAACCTAAACCCTACATTAAATCTACATTAACCAACAAATTTCAAGCAAAAAAAAAAAAATGAAAGTTTAAAGTTAAGAATACATACCTGATTAAATGCTATGGAAACTTGATTGCCCCCTTCCTCTCTTGTAGAAAATCGCCCAAGATCGCCCAAGACGTCAGAGCTCCACTTCCTCCAAGCCAAAATGTCCAAATGAATGAAAAAAACCGGTCCGCGGCCTCTTAACAACAATTTTTTTTTAATTTTTACCTAGCAGGGCGATATTTTGCATCGACTCGCGATAATATCGGAATATATTGCGATTTTTTTAAGTGTCGGGAAAATATCGCGATATATTGTCGGTGATATATCGCCGACCCCATCGACTCGCGATATATCGCGATGTCGGCGATATATTGCCGATATATGTAACTATGGTTAATACAATTTGACAATTTTTGGAGTTCAACTTCCTTATCAACGGTGAAGATGCTATTTTGGTTGCTGGAGGTTCATCAGACAATTTGTATGTTTGTCCTTGCCACTTGAACTTCAAAAACTGCTTTTGTTGATTGGTGGTATAGTCACTCAATGTTGATGTATTTGTAACTTCAGAATGTATTCACTTGTATATTTCATGTATTGTATTTCACTGGTCCCCGATGTTCCTATCGGGAGAATCATTAATGTAATCAAGTCATGTAAAGTCATAGAGGTTAACCCTCCTTGTTGATCAGGGGGCAAAGTCCCCGCAGTTGTGGGGCACTAGGGTTATTAGACTCTCCTAGAGAAGTTGGCCCTGGTAAGTAATTGTTAAGTCGGAAACTAGTATAAATAGAGAGTGAGCCTCTCTATTTGTCACACACACTCACTCAACTGTGGCGCATGAGTGAGAGAAGAGGAGCTCGCACAAGTGAGAGAGAGAACACATGTTGGAGATCATCTTTCTGTCTTTGGGTTTTACTGCTGCCATTGGTGCTCATTCTATCTTTGAGGAAGTTGCGGGGTTTCCCCGAGGAAAATCTTTGTGTCTATTGTGTCTTGTGGTTGATTGCTGTGCATGTTATTCTCTCAGATAAGATCCTAAGATCATATTGCTTAAATGATAAAAATCTAACATGGTATCAAAGCTAACCTGAGAAGAAGACACTACGCAGTTGCAGAAGCTAGGGATTCTTACTTTTTCGGTCTCTCTCCACAATCCATCAGCAAAAGGAGGCTAGGCTAACTCTCCATTGAAGGGTGCATCTTTCTGTCGAAGCAGAATTTGATTTCGGGCATTTTCAGTCACTGCTGCGGGAAATTAGGGCTTTTCACAGAAGAGGAATTTTTGAGTGAGCCCATCATAGGATTGCTCTCCCCCTCAAAATCGAAATTTAGAGACCAAGATCGAAATTTTTGGTTAGGTAAAACTCCGAGAAAGTCAAACCCTAATTTGACCCTGGACTAGAAAACCCTAAAATACTAAAACTAGTAGTTTTGGTACATTTGCTATATCGCGAGATTGGAGAAGGCTCTGAAGCCGAAATTTTTACAGGCCGAAGAAAAGTTCGTGTTGAACACTGTAAAAAATTCAGCCTAAGATTTGCTATATTTAGGGAGATATGATTCCTCCAAATCAGGGTTCCAGCTTCTCCCAGGATTCATCCCTAAACAAGACACCTAGGGAGAATTGCTATATCTCGGGCTACGAAGGTCCAAATGAAATTTCTTAAGATGTTCCAGATAGGGAATGGGCTGTACTTTCTGTGGTAAAAGTTTCAGACCCCGAAGGTGAAACAGTGACATGTGGCAGTCTGTACAAGTTCGCTATGCCGAACAGTCCTGAAATCAGTCACCTTGAGAAAACTCTCATAAGTCCCAATTGGTGAAACCAATTCTGCTGAAACCTGTAGTGTTGGAAAGAGGACAGACGAGGCTACCTCAGTGCGAAGTTTCAGACACAGAAGAGTAGTAATTTTGGAGATATTGCAGAACCAATATCAGACATTTCTGTAGAAGAAATTGAAGAAAACTAGTTTGCTGCTTAGCTCGCCTTCAGGAGGCACATCTTTCTATCCAATCAGATCTGAAAGATTCCAAGTTTTGAAAATTAGGGTTTCTTTGACAAACCCTAGATCAGCGAGATCTGGAATCAGGATGGACACCTCAAATTGGTAAGATCTAATATTTTGCTATTTACATTTGAGGTTCTCGTTTCAAAATGACCTATCACACCAGCTTGATGACAAGCTTGGTGAAGCTGAAAACTTTCGAGCATGGAAGTATAGGATTTCACTCGTTCTTGAAGAAAATTAATTGGACACCTACATAAGTGGAGAGGTTCTAGTTCTAGAGGGAGATGAGGCTAAAGCCTTACACAAGAAGAACTTGGTCAAGTCCAAGAGGATCATTGCTGATTCAATCAAGGATCACCTTATACCACAAGTGTCTTCCCTAAAGACACCTAAAGAGATGTTTGATTCCTTGACCAAGCTATTTGAAGGGAAGAACATAAATCGGAAGATGACTTTGAGAAACCAGTTGAAGAATGTAAAGATCCAGAATGCAGAGACCATACAGTCATACTTTACAAGGGTCTCTCAAATCAAAGAACAACTTGAAGCAGTGGATGAAGAAGTAGAGAATGCATAAATTGTGATAACCACCTTGAATGGCCTCCTAGGATCATGTGATTCATTCATTCGAGAAATGTGTGCTAGAAGGAAGTGATTACTTTTAGCAGATTCTGGGAAGAGCGCACACAAGATGAAGCTCGACTCATAATAAGAGAAAAGAAGATGGGAGCAACTGAAGATCTAGCTCTCACGATTCAAAGAAGATCCCTCAAGCGATGAGAAATATGAAGGACTCAATTCTTGAAGAACCTCTTATCCATCTTAGCATTTGGATAAGAAATGATGATGTCATGAATGAAGAAGATGATGAAGCTGAATGCTCAAGAAGGAGTCTACCCACGAAACAAATAAAGATAAGTACTCAATTATTGTTTGGTTATGCATTTGTTTATATTCAGTTGATGTGTTATGCATGATAAAATGTTTGCATTAATGACAATATACTACTACTATGCATGTGATGGGTAAGTAGCCCATGGTGCTATACAACTCTCCATTGCTACTTATCTAGAATGAAACCTCTTTGTTGACATATTGGATTAGTGCACAATCTCAATGATGTCATGGTAGAGATGGAAGGCATCTAGAAAATTTCTGTGAGATATGGATGAATGTTGTATGGGCTAAAATAGTTGCATGATTATATCTTTATGCATAAGAATTTTCCATTATGAATAAGCCTTATGAAATGTTTTAACCATACAACTAATGCATTTGACTTGTAGGAAAGATCGTGTACAATCGCCTACAAGAAAAGAAGGATGAGACTTGTTCCAAAGAACAAGTGACGACAGTTCAAGAAATAATCCAAAATGAAGAATAGTATGACGAGACTTCAGGAGGCCTCAGACACATTTTAGTTATGTGACATTGTTGAGTGACATCATTGATGCAGAACCTTCCAACTATGAAGATGAAGCCAAGAAGAAAGGGAAGGAGAGTACTAGTTCAATAAGAATGATGTCTAGGATGCGGTATCAAGACCTGAAGGGAAGTTCGTAGTATCTTCCATATGTATCTGCAAGATCCATCATGCAGTAGATGGCAACATCGTGGGATACAAGGCAAGATTTGTAGCACGAGGTTTCTCACGGAAAGAAGGCATAGACTACGAAGAGACATTTGCAGCCACTAGAAGTTAAGACACATGACAGGCAGACTCATGTGTGCAAATTAAAGAAGGACTTGTACGAGCTCAGAAGACACCCATGGGATAACACATACATGAGGAGCTTGAAGATCACCTAGAGTGATGAAGATCTTAACCTTTTCTACAAGGTTGAAGATGAAAGCCTATAGAGGATGACAAGCTTACAGATGGGTGCGAGAAGAACTTTTGAAAAGGTTCAAGATAGAGGATCTTGGTATCCAGTGACCTTAGATGGATACATAGAATATTAGTAGCAGAGGAAGCTACTTGTCACTCCAGTACAGAATGTTTCAATACATAGAGTACGAAAGGCAGAGGGAGAATGATGCTCCACTTTAGAGGGAGTGACTGTAGAAGATCCTAAGGTTCGACATGGTACAACAAGATGGATAGCTTACTGATGGCTCTAGGATTTACTGAGAGTAAAGAGGATTCCAACCTTTACTTCAAGGTTGAAGGTGAAAGACCAGTGATGTTCTTGTTATATGTCGATGACTTGTTCCTGACAGAAAAGTGGAATTCATTAAAGTTGCAAGAAGGATACTGGTTGCCGAGTTTGAGATGAAGGACTTGGGTATGATGCACTACTTTCTAGGCATGGAGGTGTGGCAGAATGCGGATAGAATCTCCCTGGGACAAGGGAAGTATGCAGTGTATATCCTGAAGAGGTTCAGGATGATGGACTGCAAGGCCATGACCACACCTATGGCATCGAACCTGAAGCTATTGAGTGATGCTTTATCAGAGACGGTTAATGCCACAATGTATCATCAAACGATTTGTTCCTTGATGTACTTGACGAATACGAGACCGAATATTTGCCTTGCTGTGAACACATTGAACCAGTTCCTGACGGATCCGAGACATGTTCACTTGATTGCTGGAAAGCATATTCTGAGGTACATACCCGACGAATACGAGACCAAATATTTGCCTTGTTGTGAACACATTGAGCCAGTTCCTGACGGATCCGAGACATGTTCACGGATCCGAATCAATGATCTAGGATTGCTCGTGTAGTTTGAGAAGGCTTGGGGACAGACATACCCAACTTGTTGCGAATGGCTAGGATTGCACCTGCCAATCTAGATTGGTGGCTCAGATCTCATTGGCGGGGGTCTCCCTTCTAGTATAACATATTGTGGCTGTGGGCTAAGGAAAGTAGGGACGTGCTATCCCATTGAATTTTTAATGCCTGCCAGATGAAAAAGTTTATGGGCACAATAAGTTTTATAGCTCCCACTTGAATTTTTTATTTCTCTTTTTATATGTGTAAAGCGGGGAAAGAGCCCATCGGCCACGAGAGTATGAAAAGTAAGTAAAACACGTCAACCCTGGTGCAGGTGGAAAATTTTGCCTTGTCAACATTTCATATTTTCAATAAACTTAACAACTTTGTCCTCGTGGAAAATTTTCAGTTTTCCATTGTTTGGGAAAAGCATTTTGTGCACAATTCTTCCAAGAATAATTATGTGCAAAAAGTGAAAAATTGACATTTCCAGATAGATGCAAAAGATGGCCAGAATATGAGATCACTGAGCTGAAAGTGTTCACAATTAGAATAACTATTACACCTGATATAAATGTTTTCCATATCTTGCCAGTTTTTTGTATAGATGGCAGACGAGGGTATTTGACCTTGATTGCACCAACAAAAGTGCATAAATTGGGGAAGAGTAGTGAACTTTTGGCAGTTGCACTTTGTAGCTCCAAAGTTAGAATTGGACAAGAGTATAGTCTTTGGAAAGTAATTCTAGTGGGGAATAGATTTGAAGATTCAAGTTTTGAAGAAGTACTACTGGCTTTCCAGAAAATGGGAAAAAAAGAGCATGGAGACTTGATTTGATAGAAAAATTAAAAGCCTCTGTTTTTTTCTTTTCATGTTTATATGAGACAAGGTTGTCTAATAACTTGTTGTAAGAACACTTTTGTAGATACAGTGCTATATCAGAGACAATTAGAGGCCAAAATCAAGGTTAAGTTCATGGAAGAAATCTGGAGGATGGACAAGACCCCTTTGAACACGGGGACGAGTTTATGGGATTGGATGTCAATATGCGAAATGACGAGATTGAATCCGGTGGTCATAGGAACAGAGAGGAACTTCTAGACCTTGTGGAAACAGTTAGAAGCTTAACGGTTGAAGTCCAAAGTTGCAAAGTAGACAATGAAAGGCTGATTAGAGCTGTCAGAGAGGCAAAACAAATTGAATGTCAGATTGGATCAGAACTTAACCCAAATATAGATAAGATAAGATAAAATAATTTTATTAATGTCCAATGAGTGACCACAAAAGTAGGTTAATGGGACTAAAGGATATGTCCACTATGGTTACAACGCGGGAGTGCAAACACAACTCCTAGAAAATGCCTAAACTAAGATTGAATAAGATAAAGGAAGATACAAGCAGTAGTGCAGCCCCCTAAACATGTATATATCCATATCAAAAGTACACAATGCAAAAATGCAAAAATGCAAATTACATAGTGACTTTGTCCAAGACTGGACAACCCAAACAACTCAAGATCCTCAATTGTAGTAAGGACAGGTTCTAGTAACGTTGGAGGAAACGGAGGTAGTTCAAGAAGGGAGTTTCATAGGAGACCTCGAGAATCAAGAAGATAGGATAACTTATTAATGTGCAACAAATGACTATAAGTTTGGTCAACGTGATTGCTCAGTACATATGACTTGAAATGGATCCAAACTCTTGAATGGTTGTAATGCTAATACTAGCAATGCAATCTATCAATGATTAAAATTTAAAAGTGATACAAAAGATAAAAAAATATAAGGCAAACAAAAATGTAATGAAGATAAGAAAAAAAAGAAGATGAAATAAATGTGAAAATAAAAATGATATAGGAGAAAAAGATGGGGAATGGGAAACGAAAGGTGAGGCGTATGCCTTCCTATTACCCAAGCTCTCCCTATTTGTTCATTGATGTTCACTCAAAAGGGTTTTTGGTTGAGAAGAGAAGAAGATGCACATAAGAGCCATAAGCATCCTTGTAACCAGAGATTGCCAAGATATAATAAGCAACCATTCAAAGTTGGTTTTCCCATTTAGGTTTCCAGGGTAAATTCACGATGTCCGTTCTATGCTTGATTGATTTCTCTTGTTCATATTATTAATTGTTGTCATTGTTTTAATGGGAGTTGATCTTTGTTTTAGTGCTTCTCTGGTTCATGGGATGGTTTAAACATTCATTTTCAGCTATCAAGTTAGGTTGTTTTTCATACTTTCAATTTGTCTTGGAAAATACAAATGCCAACAGCTCTTAAACTACCACTATCAATTTCAATATGGATCTTGAGATCAATGGCTCCCATTTAAGAGTTATTGCGATTATTTAGGTAGTTTCTAAATTGATTTTTTTAAACATATATGACTGTTGGGCGCTTTTCTCATTGTTGATGAGTTTAAATATGCTTGGGGTGTTTTTGACCACTTTGGGTGAATGTAATGTGCCTGGGACATTTTTTAGCACTATTGGATGAATATAAATGTGCTTGGGGCGTTTTTGACCATTCCAATAAATTTGAATGTCCCTGGGGCGTTTTTGATTACTGCTAGATGAATTTAAATGTGCTTGGGGCATTTTTAATCACTGTTGGATGGATTTAGAAGTGTCCATGGCGTTTTTATCACTGTTGGGGCGTTTTTATCATTGCCTGGTGAATATACAAGTGCATTAGGCAATTTTAATCAAGGTTACAAGAACCAAACTGGTGGTCGAACCGGCCAACCCTAAAAATCAGAACTGAACCAAAACCGCAAAAAAAAATCGGATAAACAAACAGGTCCACCAAAAATATAGAAAATATTGAAATTAAAAAAAATTCAAGCTATATTCTTGTGCAACCATGTGTTGGCATATTATTATACCCACTCATAACTTAGGATAAAATATTCAATCATTATTTGATTAAATTTCTACCCACTAGCTAATTAGTTGGCATCCACTTGCACCTTAAAGTCAACACATGCCATCTATACCCCATGATTCTTTATTTATGATTCTGGGTTGATCTTGACCACTTTATGGACTCCCAGAATTAGTAAGTGCGCTTTCCTGCAGATTCTGCCTTATTTTGCTTTTATCCAGCTTTTCTGTGGATAAGGTAAAGCTATTTAACTAAGAAACTGGTATCTTTTGTTGCCAATCCATCCTCCATGATTTTCTCTCCATTTTACAGGATTAGCATGTTTTTCCATTACTCTTGACAACTCACTCATGCTTTTGCTAATTCGTGAGGTCCTTGACTGATTTGGGAAGTGCTTTAGCCACCTATGGGGGTTTATCATATTGGTAAGTCTACCTTTCTGAGCTTTATGAGTTGTCTCCATACAATTCGATTTTTCCTTGAGGGATGTACTATTTATGTACACTATTATTCATCATTATTCAATGGAAGGGTACACTATGTACACTATTATTCATCATTATTCAATGGAAGGATACACTCCAACATTCATATCTTCATTCATGTGATTTTGTCTCTTTTCTTCTCTCTATTTTTTTGTGTATGCTTGTGAGAATTATCTTAGTAGCAAGATCTATTTCCTGTGCTTCTTCTTAGCATCTTTGCTCATACCATTGGAGCTATTATTTCTACATGGTATCAGAGCGCAAGGTTGCTCAAGTTCTACAGAGTTGAGGAGCGCATCCAGTCTCCTATTCCTCTCTGAAGAAGAGCTTGTCTAGCTTACAAGATTTTCTCCTAGTTTTGTTTTTCAGGTTGCAGAGCATTTCTTCTTGAGTGCATCAACTCAGATATATGGATTTTTCCTCAGCTATAATTCTTACTCCCTTCAACTACCACGAATGGAAAGCCAAAATTGACATTCTATTGTGCAGTAAAGGACTATACAGAGTTACTTTAGCTTTGGAGAATGAGCCCAATGCTGTGATTGAAAAAATCTAAGTGGCATAATAAGGTGGATGAAGCCTATGGATTGCTTTGTCTCTCTATTTCTCCCGATCTACTCTTTCATCTAGATGGTTTGACCACTCCAAACCAAGTGTGGACTCAATTGGAGTCTCTCTTTGGAGTTCAAGATGAGCTAAGAGCGCATCAACTGGAGATTGAGTTATTCTCATTGAGTCCAAGCAGTTTCGATTCTCTTGAGGGTTTCTTCACCAAGTTCAAGTAACTTGTTCTAATGCTCAAGCAATGTGGGATTGAGAAGGAAGATGATCAATTAATCCTTTCCATTCTTTCTAAATTGGGTCTTGATTACTCAGTTTTTGTGTCTACTTTTCATGCTACTAGGCTTGTTGTTCCTAAGTGGAAAATGCCTTCTTTAAATACTTTTCTTGATTCACTAACAAAGGAGCAAGATAAATTGATCCAGATGGGTGTCATTAATTCTTCCAAGGGCAAGGATCACGCTCTCATGGTTCAAGGAAGCAAGAATATCAAATCCAAAGAAAAGCAAATTGTGAAATAGAAGAAGCCAAAGTCAGAAATTGAAGATGAAAGTTCGAAGCCTATTGATGAAGGTTCAGTAAAGAAGGGTAAGAAGAAAGGGAGCACATCCAAGTGTTCTTATTGCAGCAAGGGATTTCATTCAGAGAAGAAGTGTTTCAAGAAGAAGATGGACATCATGTCTTAGCTTCTTGAGAAGCACAAGATCGAAGTTCCAGATGAGCTAGAGAAGCCTGCTGATTCCTTAGAACACTGTCATAGTGCGCAGTTCCAAGGTGATATAACTTATGCCTTGAGTGTCGGAGTTAAATCCTTTTCTCATGTCTCTGATATAGATTTAGTTTCTGATATATCAGAATCAGAAATATCAGATCATTTCTTTGATAATCTTCCCATCAGTCTCCTAGATTCATCTCCCAAAAATTGTGATTTTTCATTAGATACTGACTTGTCTTTGAGCAACTCTTCATCATTTCATTCATGAGCTTATATCTCTGATTTAGAAGATTGTTTGCAGGCTGATATGCATGTCATGACACAATTCATACCACCATCCATACCATCTACCATACCTCTGAATAATCCTAAGTCTATACAAATCCCAAGTTCACTAGTTGATTCCTCATTGGTCTCTTATGCAATGTTACTTCTATTACATGGTTTGAAGTCTTTCCTATCTTTCCGTGGTTGGTTATCCATGACCTTATTAATCTTTGGACTGCTATTAAACATATTTGGATCTGTTTTAAACACTTATGGTTCAGATCTTATGTCCATCCATCATTCAAATTTTTACACCTATCAGTTTTTCCCAGTTGCTCATAGTTTTCCTAGTCTAGCCCTATATCCTCATGGAGTCACTGATTCCTTTGTCTTTGTTGTTCCATATGCTAATGTTTCTGATATATCGGAGTTTTATCAGCCTCATATCAGATCTGGGAAGGTGCTACATCAGATTGGAAGAATGACATGTGATTCACATCACAATTTTGCAGCTATTCAGGGAATTGAGTGTATAACAAATTGTGTTAATTTTTGTACTCTTTGGAA
This sequence comes from Pseudotsuga menziesii, assembly GCA_001517045.1. Classification (NCBI taxonomy): domain Eukaryota; kingdom Viridiplantae; phylum Streptophyta; class Pinopsida; order Pinales; family Pinaceae; genus Pseudotsuga; species Pseudotsuga menziesii. The sequence goes on along the minus strand of LPNX011030100.1, from coordinate 571,901 downwards.
GGAGTATGCACAAATCTCTTTTCCATTTTAGATTTTGTTTGCAGATCAGAGTTTGACATCAGTAAGAAGCATTCATATAAAGCTCCTACTTCATCAGTTGATGAGATACCAGGAGTCTTTCCTCTTCCTTCTTGCAGGTTCTACACTCTAGCGCATGATCATGGAGTTCATGATTTCTTCATCAAGTCTTTCATCTAGAAGCAGTTAAAGGGTGACTATAGCCTTGTTGCTGGGCCCCATATACACCTATATTTTGACATACCATCATAAAGTTAGACTTAAAGGGGGGTGTTGGCATATTATTATACCCACTCATAACTTAGGATAAAATATTTAATCATTATTTGATTAAATTCCTACCCACTAGCTAATTAGTTGGCATCCACTTGCACCTTAAAGTCAACACATGCCATCTATACCCCAGGAGTGCTTTATTTATGATTTTGGGTTGATCTCGACTACTTTATGGACTTCCAAAATTAGTAACTGCGCTTTCCTGCAGATTCGGCCTTATTTTGCTTTTATCCAACTTTTCTATGGACAAGGTAAAGCTAGTTAACTAGGAAACTGATATCTTTTGTTGTCAACCCATCCTCCATGATTTTCTCTCCATTTTACAGGATTAGCATGTTTTTCCATCACTCTTGACAACTCACTTATGCTTTTGCTAATTCGTGAGGTCCTTGACTGATTTGGAAAGTGCTTTAGCCACCTATGGGAGTTTATTATATTGGTAAGTCTACCTTTCTGAGCTTTATGAGTTGTCTCCATACAATTCGATTTTACCTTGAGGGATGTACCATTTATGTACACTATTATTCATCATTATTCAATGGAAGGATACACTCCAACATTCATCTCTTCATTCATGTGATTCAGTTTCTTTTCTTCTCTCTATTTTTTCTGTGTATGCTTGTGAGAATTATCTTAGTAGCAAGATCTATTTCCTGTGCTTCTTCTTAGCATCTTTGCTCATACCATTGGAGCTATTATTTCTACACCATGTGAATCTAATTAATTATCACAAATTTGCTAAATAGCAAGGGTACCCGTACCTGGGGGTAGAGTACACGTACTCATACTGGGTACCCGTATTGGGTACTTGTAAGGTACGTCTCTTGTCGTACCTTGCCGTACCCCATACCGGGTCCACGTACCAGAGATTTCGTTATTAAAAAAGGGGTACTTATAGGCGAAATGGTACATTGTACGTCGCGAAATGGTAATCAAGGGACTTGTAGCCCACTCACACTATGGACCACCACTTATGTTGATCCGTAATCAAGGGACTTTTAGCCACTCAACAAAATGCAATCCGCTGGGGAAAATGTAATGACCCCCAAACAAATCTGAACTAATTTCTTGCTAACTGCATATGGAGTCTAGTTTAGAACTTATGTCAAACACTTTGCGACGTAGTTCAAATTCCACTGAATATTGTCCAAATCTGTTAGACTGATTTTGCATTGATTTACAATGAATGTTTTTATGGTTTTGTGTTCAACACTCATGGAACATAATTTCACTGCCAAATGTGCACATAAAAAATATACATATGTATTTAATACTGAGAAATACAAGCACATAAACCCAGGAATATATTTGGCAATTTGCAATTTTTTATTGCGTGTAATAGTAGTACAAATAGATGTTTAAAATAAGATTTAAAGTGTACCTTCAAGTCTGAGTTTGACTGTTAGTTACAACTGCCTAGTACAATGATTTATCAAATTTTATGTAACTTCTAGTCTTCCAATTGATATCTACCGAGTCTATGTTTTATCAAATTTTATGTTTCAACTTTTCAATGTGAATGTTTATTGTTCAATGAATCATTGAATTTAAATTATGAATCATGTTTCATAATTTATGAAGAAATCTGCATGTATGATGTAATTGTGACATGTTTTCTAGTACCCCTAATCCACGTACCTAGGTACCCTTTTCTATTACATGTTTTGTATGATGTATAAGTACCCAAAATCCACGCGAGTACCCTATTTTCATACATGAAGTACCTGGTATGTGAGATTGTGTAATATCTCAATTACTGATATTTTCTATTTCTATGCAAATTTACTGAAATAGCCAGGCATGCAAACTGCCATGCAAAATTTCCCTATCTAATAGCTGAAATTAGGGTTAGGGTTTGCAGGATAGAATGAACACTTACCACTGATAAGCCGACCAAATAAGCTCCAGAGAGAATACGCATGCAAGATGAGTTAAGCTGATGAAGAAATAACCTGGTTTTCTGTTGCAATACCTCGGTTGGCTGAATCAAACAAGTGTGACGTTTTTGCTGAAGGGATGGTCAGTTTCAGCTGGAAATAAGTCGGAAGGAAGGTGTGCCCGTGCCGGAGGGGATGGCCGGAGCATGCAAGAGTTTTGACCCCTCAAGATGCCCTAGCGAATTGGTCTACCAATTTGCTGCTCACGCCCCCACAACCCTATAAATTGCTGCTAGCTGCCCCAGATGGAAAATCTGATCGCTGATAATCACCCAATGCAGTAGAGTGATCTTATTAGTGAAGATGCAGGCCGCATGCGGAAGAAATATGGTGATCCAAAGTCCTGGTGAACGACTAGGGTTTCCCAGCTAAATGCCCCTAGTTGTACGGATGAATCTGCAATAACCTTCGGACTTATACTAGAATACTGGGTAATAATGAATGCAATAGACACGGTGACAAACCTGGATGGTTTATCCTGAAGGAGACTAGGGCAGATATCTCACTGTTGAAATCCCGTTAGCTGAAGACGCCATCTCCAACCCCAACTGCTGTGGCCGCACGCTGTGCTGCTACTCAAGAGCTCTAAAATCAATAATCATCAAAAGTAAAGTCTCCATTCACTTTATCTTTCTTTTATAACTTTCAACTGCGAAAACCTTAACTTTTGACCTAATTAGGTCACTTTAACTTCTAATTTGCAGTTGACTTGCATGCATGCGCATGGAGACTTAATTGGGTGCATGCATCATTAAATAATGCTTTAGATGACATGCATGCCGGTGGCCTTTGGCTCCGGTGGCCCTCTTCGACCCGATGGTGATATAATATTGATGCCCTAGATTTTCTGTAGATGGCATTAGTCTTCAGTTGATTCCCTAACTGTCGGTAACCGCTCGAACCCACAGGAATCACATAGGTTAGCGGTTTGGTCCTCAATGCCTAAGTAGAAGAGGACATTACAGTCCTCCTCGCTTGAGATTGCTTGTCCTCAAGCAACTGCAAACTGGGATGTTGCAATACCTGTTCTCCTTCCCATGTGGCATCCTCTGGAGTTAGTTCTTTCCATTGAACCAAGTATTCCCTAATCACCCTGTTCCGAAGTTTTCTTTCTTGAGTCTGTATGATCCGTTCAGGAACTAGTATCAATAGTCCCTCATCATCTAAAGGAGGTAATTCTGTTGAGGGAGCAATGTGTTGCCCAATGGTCTTTTTCAGGTTGGACACATGGAATACATTGTGAATTTTACTCTCCTGTGGTAGTTCTAGTTCATATGCCACCTCTCCCACCTTCCTGATTATTCTGTGGGGTCCATAGAAGCGAGCTTTTAACTTTTTCGCTCCTTTCTTCTTAAGTGAAGACTGTCTGTAAGGTTGGAGCCTTAAGTATACCAAATCTCCTACCTCAAAGCTCTGCTCAACCCTGTGTTTGTCTACATACAACTTCTGCTGATTCTGGGCTATCTGTAAGTTCTCTTTTAGGATTTTAAGAATATCTTGACTGTCCTGTATCCAATCCTTTGCCTTAGGAGCCTTGTTATCTTTGAATGCTAAATCTGCATAGTCCAAGGCCTCATAGCCATATAATGCCTTAAAAGGTGTCATCCTAATAGACATGTGATAGGTAGTATTGTAGCAGTACTCCCCTAAATGTAGCCATTTAATCCAGGTTCGCTGCTGCCCTGTTACATAGTTCCTCAGATATCCTTCAATCCACTTGTTGACAATTTCGGTTTGTCCATCGCTTTGGGGATGATAACTCGTGTTGGTAGCAAGCTCGGTCCCCACTGATCTGAATAGTTCCTGCCAAAAGGCACCTGTGAATCTACTGTCTCGGTAACTGACAATGGTCCTAGGCAACCCGTGCAACTTGAAGACATTCCTGAAGAATAACTCCGTTACCTGAGCTGCGGAGTAATCAGATTATATAGAAAAGAAATGTGCAAATTTGGTCAGTCGATCAACCACGACATATAAACAATCTCGCCCTTGGACCTTGGGCAATCCTGTAATGAAGTCCATGAAGACACTTTCCCACTTCTATTCTGGAATCGGTAGTGGTTGAAGCAACCCCGCTGGATGGATGTGCTCAATCTTGTTCTGCTGACATATGCTACATTCCCGCACATGTTGCATCACCTCCCCTTTGATGCCCTTCCATGAGAACCTCTCTTGGATCTGCCTATAGGTCTTCAAGAAACCCTGATGTCTTGATAGTGGAGAGTCATGCGCTGCCTGTATGATTTTCTTCCTCAGAGTTGATTCTGGGACAAGGTATATCCTACTCTTGTAATAGATGATGTCATCGACAATTCTGTACTTGTCATCCTGAATCTGTCCATCCAATAATTCGTAAGCAAATTTATTTTTGGAGTATTCTACTAAAAGAAGAGCCCTCCAATCTGTGGATATACTCACGAGAGATAATGAGGCGGGTTGCCTGGATATTGCATCAGCTACTATATTATTCTTACCTTTTACATACTCGATCTCGAAATCATAGGCTTGTACTTTGCTGACCCATTTCTGTTGGCGCTCATTCAGTTCCTTCTGTTCCAAGAAGTACTTGAGGCTGTTATGATATGTCTTGATTTTGAACTTGCTGCCCACCAGGTACTTTCTGAACTTTGTGAGCATGTAAGATGGCTAGCATTTCTTTGTCATACATGGAGTAGTGGCGCTCGTAGTTCTTTAGTTTCCGCCTCTCAAATGCAATAGGATGATGGTTTTGCGTCAATACTGCTCCTAGCCCTTCCCTTGAAGCATCACACTCTACTACAAATGGTTGTGAGAAGTCTGGTAATGCTAAAACTGGGCAAGAACTCATAATGAATTTCATCTCCTTGAAGGTTTTTTGTGCTAGTTCTGTCTAGGGGAATGCTCCCTTCTTTGTGAGATCTGTGAGGGGTGCTGCAAATTGGGAGAATCCCTTAACATACCTTCGGTAATAAGTGCAAAGACCTAAGAAGCCTCTCAATTCTGTGACTGTTTTTGGCGCGGGCCAATCTTTGATAGCTCGGATCTTCTCCATGTCAACCTGTACTTCTTTTTCACTGATTATGTGCCCTAGATACAACATTTCCTTCATGCCAAATTCACACTTGGACATTTTCGCATAAAGCGAGTGTTCTTCTAGAATGCTCAATACTTCGTCCAAGTGTTTCAAATGTTCCTCCCATGTTTTGTTGTAAATCAGGATGTCATCAAAGAATACTAGCAAAAACTTACGTAGCTGAACTCTGAAAGTATGGTTCATGCATGACTGAAAAGTGGCTGGAGCATTGGTAAGTCCAAACGGCATGACCAGAAATTCATAGTGACCATAGTGACAACGGAAAGCTGTTTTGGAGATGTCTTGGTCCCTTACTCGGATTTGATGGTACCTTGAGCGAAGATCAATCTTGGAAAAGTATTTGGCACCCTGTAGTTCGTCCATGAGTTCATCAATCCTAGGGATGGGATACCTGTTTTTAATGGTTTTTTTGTTGAGTGCTCGATAATCGATGCACATTCGTAGTGTACCATCCTTCTTCTTGACGAAGACCACTGAAGATGCGAAGGGGCTAGAACTGGGCCGAATGTATCCAAGCTCCAACAATTCTTTGATCATTTTCTCGATCTCATCCTTGTATCTTTTGGGATGTTGGTAAGGAGTGGTGATGACTGCCTGTGTCCCCTCCTCTAGCTCAATGATGTAGTCAAAGCCCCGGTCTGAAGGTCTACCTGCTGGAAGGTTCCGAAATACCTTTTCGTGCTTCTGTAACAAGGCTTGAATATCACCTGGGTGTTGTGTGTTGTTCTCTGGAGGTTTCCTAAAGGTGACAAAACATTCTGCAGCCCATTCTGTGTCATCCTGTCTGAGTACTGCCTCCATTCTCTGTGAAGAGACCGGTTTTGGGGGATAAGTGTTCATGCCCCTCAAAACTACCCGTTTGTCGTCTGGACCTTGGAATTCCATTTCCATTGCCCGGTAGTCTGTAGTATATTTCCCTATTGAATAAAGCCACTGAACACCTAATACTACATGAGTATCTGATACATCTACTACATAAAATGAATCTGTCATCTGATAGTTACCTAAGGTGACATTCAATTTTGGAATCCAGTAGTTGCACTCCATGCTGGACTTCCCAACTACCGCTACAGTAAATCCCTCGAACTTCTCAGTCTGAATACCTCTTGGCTACCCAAGCGGAGTCAATGAAATTGTGGGTTGCTCCCCCATTAATCAATACACCCACTCTGTGACCTTGTACTACTCCTCTGACCTTGAGAGTATGGAATCTTGGTACTCCAGATAATGTAGCAATGACTCCCTCTGGTGTATCACCCTGGAGTGATTCTTCCTCGGCTGCCCGTAGTTCTTCTGTGGCCTCCTGCTCATAGTCCTCCCCGTCACTGTCCGAATACACTTTGATGTAGTGAGCCTTTGCTTTCCTTGCACACCTATGTCCTGACACCCATGGTTCTTGACAAGTGAAATATAATTTCTTCTGCCTCAAATCTTTCCTAGTGTCCTTGTCTAACCATGTTTTCTTGGGAACATCCTGCTGGAAAGGTTTCTTGTCCTTGTCCCTAACAGGAAAGCTGGTTTTGAGAGGGAACCTGTTCTTCGGAACTGAATCCTAGTGATCTTTGGCTCTGCCAATAGCATCTTGTAGAGTGGGGGGTTTGTAGGCTTTCACCCATCCCCGTAGTGGCTCTGTTAGGGCCTCTGCGAATAACATCGTCAACCTGCTCTCTGACACATCTGTTACCATGATTGCTATCCTCTGGAATTCTGAGATGAAGGCCTTTGCGCTACCTGTCTATTTGAGTTGAGCCAACTCTCTGAAATGTATCTTTGGATCTTTCCTATCGAACCTCTCCATGAGCTTCTGAGTGAATTCTCCGTAGGAGTGTATGGTGTTGTGGCCCAATGTCACCAATCCGTGGTACCACCACTCATGAGCCTCTCTATCCAGGTGGAGTGTAGCCAATTTAATGGTATCTGTCTCTGTCATGGGATTGAGTTGGAAATAGGTATCCAACTTTTGAACCCATATCCTCGCTGAACCTCCGCGAGTCCCATCAAAGTTTGGGATGGTCAACCTGCCCAAGGTCTTCCGCAACTCATAGTTGTGATTGAATCCCTTGTTGAAATTCCTGGGCTTGTTCCTACTCTTCATGTTGCAAAAATCCGAAAAAGACATGGCGGCATGAAACTCATCCCCTAAGTCCCTGTATTCCTGCAAATTAGCCCCAAAAGGTTCGCTAGGCTCTACCTGCATGACTGGACCTCCTACTGCATCTGCCAAGAAGTGAGGCATAGTAGGCTTGTTGGAAGGGTCTGCTATATATGTGTGGTGTATTCTGTATATTGGTGTACGCAACCTTTCCACTGCTGCTTGTAGACCCTTGATCTACTGGTGAGGTAGGTGTACTGTTGTTACCTAGTTCTGGTTTCATTGATAATCTGTTGATTGCATTGAGTACATCTTTTTGCCCTTTGGCTAAGTCTTGCATTGCAGATACTAAGTTGCAAAACTCCATCCTGTCCTCATTTTCTCCCGTTCCCTTTCCCCTGTCAGAGTGTATACCCGTTTGTTCCATGTCTGAGCTGATATCTTCTAGTTGGATATCCTCAAAGTCCTCTGTGTACCTACTCCTTCTTTTCCTATAGGTTACGAAAGGGTCCTCTTCTGTATTCATCTACTTCTCATTTCTTAAGCCCACAGCTGGCCAAGAAGATAGCTCTGATACCACTGTCATATCCCAAACACTGATATTTTCTATTTCTATGCAAATTTACTGAAATAGTCGGGCATGCAAACTGCCATGCAAAATTTCCCTATTTTATCGCTGAAATTAGGGTTAGGGTTTGCAGGATAGAATGAACACTTACCATTGATAACCCGACTGAATAAGCTCCAGAGAGAATATGCATGCAAGATGAGCTGAGTTGATGAAGAAATAACCTGGTTTTCTGCTGCAATACCTCGGTTGGCTGAATCAAACAAGTGTGACGTTTTTGCTGAAGGGATGGTCAGTTTCAGCTGGAAATAAGTCAGAAGGAAGGTGTGCCCGTGCCGGAGGGGATGGCCGGAGCATGCAAGAGTTTTGACCCCTCAAGATGCCCTAGCGAATTGGTCTACCAATCTACTGCTCACGCCCCCACAACCCTGTAAACTGCTGCTAGCTGCCCCGGATGGAAAATTTGATGGCTGATAATCACCCAATGCAGTAGAGTGATCTTATCAGTGAGGATGCAGGCCGCATGCAGAAGAAATATGGTGATCAAGAGTCTTGGTGAATGACTAGGGTTTCCCAGCTAAATGCCCCTAGTTGTACGGATGAATTTGCAATAACCTTCAGACTTATACTGGAATACTTGATAATAATGAATGCAATAGACACGGTGACAAACTTGGATGGTTTATCCTGAAGGAGACTAGGGCAGCTATCTCACTACCGAAATCCCGTTAGTTGAAGATGCCGTCTCCAACCCCAACTGCTGTGGCCGCACGTTGTGTTTNACCTAATTAGGTCACTTTAACTTCTAATTTGTAGTTGACTTGCATGCATGCGCATGGAGACTTAATTGGGTGCATGCATCATTAAATAATGCTTAGATGACATGCGTGCCGGTGGCCTTTGGCTCCGGTGGCCCTTTTCGACCCAATGGTGATATAATATTGATGCCCTAGATTTTCTGTAGATGGCATCAGTCTTCAGTTGATTCCCTAACTGTTAGTAAATGCTCGAACCCACAGGAGTCACATAGGTTAGCGGTTGGTCCTCAATGCCTAAGCAGAAGAGAACATTACAGATTGGATTTGGGTACAGCCGGGGACGTACCATTGAAGTACCCAAGTACCTGGTATGTGTACCCAGTATTGGTACGGGTACCCATGCAACATAGAAAAGGAGCAAAAATTGCTTGTTGTCAAATGGACGAGAGAGAGGGTCCACTGGATCTGAATGTGAAGCTCTCCTACCGTTCATAGTTGAAGGAAAGAATCTTTGTATGGAAATCTGGCTGGTGGATCTGGATTCGACTAAGGTGATGTCTCTTTGTCTAGAAGAGTTGACCCGTTGTCGGGAGCTAGTGGAAGGGGGTCGCTTGTTGGACAAGTGTAAGCTATCTCAAGACCTCATATGACAAACATGTATGGGTCTCATTGTTGGGGGTTGCGCTACCTCTCGAGGTCTAACATATTTGGGGATTGGAATGGTGCTACACTCTATTGGCCTCTTGGTGCCCCTTTCCACTAGGAGCGTTGGGAAAAAAAATGTAATCCTTTGGGTAGTGGCTGGATGATTGATGGGCCAAAGGATGTGAAATCTAATCTTGAGTGCCTCTTCCAAGTATAATGCCAATCAAACTTGCTCTTGATTTTTGGAGGGAATTGTGAGATTCCTTGAACAAGCAGTGGAATCGACTACATATCTCATAGTACAAAGGGATTTTGAATATAAAGTTCTCCTCTCTCTCCAACTCATGTTTATGGTAGTTTTGATCTAGATTATTTAGAGAACGAAATGAAGGAAACAATATTAAAAATGGAAACGCACAAATATTTTGCAGAGTGCGCAATAGTACAACAAAAAACCCAAATTCTATTAATGAATGGAATGGAAAAACACTATAACTTTCAAGCAATACAAACTAGGTCGAATGGTGTTAGCTTCTATTTGAAGAGAGATGTGTTGATTATGCTCATATGCAAGAGCTAATTACAAAGAGACTGAAAAGGCCCTTTTTATCATAAGCATGGAGGCAAAAATCATAAACATCTAAAAACCTAACCATAAGAGATGAAGCATCAAAAGGATTTGTGGGCCCCTAGGTGGCTAACCCGTCGAGGGCGCAAGTTTTGCATACGATCTTTGTTTAGGGGACACGATGGCTCGTTGGAAAGAACTAATCGAGTACAACTTTTGGCTGGGGTCAGGGGATTCCATGGCAACCCATGTCCCTACGAATGGCCAAAGAACACCATTTAGGGCCTTAAAATGGCCTTGGATGTTTGGGAGCCTAACAATAGTAGAAAATTTTCAATAAGATGGAGAATCGTTGTAACTCAATGGAATAGGTGGTTGGCCACTAGTATCCACCTGGATCACGATTTGGCATAATATGCCCTCCTCTAGTATATGGTGCTCAACTTCCACATGAAGTGGATGTGATCCCACCTTAAACTGGCCTAGGGGGTCTTGAGCCCATGTGTGGTGTTCTTTACTCTAGAAACTTAAAAATCACACATAATATAGAAAGATTAGGATGCAATAAATCATAATATGTAGAACATAACCAAAAACATGAGACACGATAAAGATAATATGTCAAGAAATGAGCTTTTATGTAATGGGAAACAATGTTCACATGCCTCTTGTGGTAGGGAAACCACTCGCTTGAGTAGAGCTTTGTTACAATAATTCTCGACAAGAACATTCATAGCCTTGAAGTTCTTTAAATAGGCTTCCCAACTTCAAAACCCTAAGTACTTGACATGGTCAAATAATTAATAAGTACCAACTTCCTAGTGGGTCTTCATTAATAGAGAGACCCTTTTACATTGATTGTTGACTACTAGCTACTCGACTTTATTCCGAATAAATGGCCGTATACAATGCATGACTAACTACCAAAGTAAAGAGGGTTAGGGTAGGACCCTAACATGCCCTCCCCCTTTAGAAGAAGCATTGTTCTCAACGCTGAAGGTGAGGAAATTGCTGTAAAATTTGGGCTGTTTCTCAAGTAGCATCTTTCGGCATCATATCTTCCCACTGGATCAAAACTCTTTTGATGGTGCGTTAATGCAATTGTCGTTCCTCGAGGCCAAGATTGTTGTCGGTACTTGGTTGGAGCCAAATGGAGCCTTATTCATCAAGTTTTGGTAAGCTAGTATGGACTTTGCAAGTAGAGGCCACTGCTTTTTTGAGACTAGGGATTTGAAATAATGGGTGAATTTTGGAGTCATATGGCAAAGCGAGCTTGTAGGCCACTTGTCCAATACGTTGGAGGATTTTATAGGGTCCGTAGAACTTCAAAGCAAGCTTTTGGTTTAGTTGAGTCTTTGAGGGAAGTCTTCTTATAAGGTTGGAGGCGAGGAAACACTTGATCCCCTACTTCAAAGGAACACTCGAATCAATGCTGATCTTCTTGTTGTTTCGTTTTGTTTTGGTCCAGAACCAAGTTGTCTTTAAGGGTGCGGAGAATATTTTCTCTAGTGCGAAGTGTGTAGTCCGTTGCTTGAACTCTAGAGGTATCGGGTAGGTAGGAAATCATTGATAGAGGATTTTGTCCATACACTACTTCATAGGGTGTCATTTTGGCGGAACCGTGATAAGTGGTATCATACCACCATTCAACCACAGAAAGCCATTAGGCCCAATGGTTTGGCTTGTCTAACACAAAGCATCGCAAGTAGGTTTCCAACTGCGATACCGGACATGTCCATATAGGGACACGTTGACAAAGTGTGTCGGACACGTCTCTCCAGTGTGTCTCGATTTCGGACACACGTCCCGTGCTTGTTAAGACGTGTCCTGAAAACAAGACACATTTTTTGCGGAAGGGACGCCTGAGACCACTTTAAAACCGAATTTTGACTTATTTGTTGTCATTTGCAATTGTGGAGAGAGCTCTAATAAATGTTATTTGTGCAGGTGAAGAAGATTTGAAGGCTTTGTAAATGTGTAATACTAATTACTAATGTTAAATATGCATTGATTCTGACTAGTATTGAATATTTGTAAAAATTTGGACCTATATGTCTATATTTTTAATATATATTTTGTTTAAATATATATATATAACGTGTCCTACGCGTCCTGATTCTGGGGATCACCGTGTTCGTGTCGGACACTCGAATCCCCATGTCCTTTGTGTCCCGTGTCCTCGTGTCAGGTGACTTAGGTTTCTAAACATTTGTTGATTGCCTTTGTTTGGCCATCCATTTGGGGGCGATAAGCTGTGTTGAGATTCAATTGTGTGCCCTGAAGTTTAAATAGGTCCTACCAAAAATTGTTGGTGAAGGTAGGGTCACGATCAAAGACAATAGAAGTCAACATGCCTTGGAACTTAAAAAACTAATCCATAAAGACTTGTGCCACCAAGGAGGGAGTAAAAGATTGTGGTAAGAAACAAAAGTGGGCGTATTTGGTCAAATAGAGTGGGCATGATGACTATTTTATTGTCTGCCTTAGGAAGCCCCACAATGAAATCCATAGAGATATCTGTCCATATGTAGTTGGGAATGGGAAGTGGTTGCAAAGCACCTGTGGACTTCATTGTTTCACCCTTACAGCGTTGGCAAGTGTTGCAAGCTGCATCAAAGTTGTTGATATCTTGTTTCATGTCTTTCCAAAAGGAGTGCTTGATTTGTTCATAGTTTTTATGAAATCCTGAGTGGTCGTTTGTTGGTGATGAATGCAATTCCTTTAAGATGTATGATTTCAAGGCAGATCCGAGGTGAGAAAGATGTGTCCATTATACCGCAAGATATTTTGGTGTCACGTATACTCAGGACGAGGGTTCAAGTACTCTTGTAGCTTGGTGATGAGGCGTCGAAGGGCGAAAGATCTTATCCATGAGGCTCTGAAAAGTAAAAGGGATGTTGTAGAGGCCGAAAGGCATGATTAAAAACTCGTAATGACCCTCATGGGTGCAATAGGCTGTCTTGGCGATATTCGCCTCTTTCATATGGATTTGATGGTAGCCCGAGCGTAGGTCTAGTTTGGTGAAGAATTTGGTGCCATGCAACTCATCTTAGAGATCATTAATAACAGGGATGAAGAATTTATCTTTGATGGTTAATTTGTTGAGAGCCTGGAAATTAGGAACACATGCACCAAGCACCTTCCTTTTCGAGGACCATGACAACCTTCCACACCCATGAGGGTATTGGCAAATCATAAGGCCTTGTACTAGGATGACTGACACCAAACTCCAATATTTCTTAAATGATTTTTTCAATTTCATTCTTATGTGCAAAAGGGTGGTAATAAGGGTGAACATTGGGGGGTTGACTGCTTAGGATTAAAGGAATACCATGGTCATGTTCCCCACGGGAGGGAGGTAAACCCTTTGGGGCCTCAAAAACCCGTTGGTATTGGGAGAGAATTTGTTGCAAGGATGTGGGTGTCTCCAGGACTTGGGTTGCATTGAATTGCGCAATGGCACCTGAGTGGAATTTCTTTAATAATTTCTCCATACGATGGGATGAGATAATTTCAGGAGGACCAAGTGTAATGCCGTTGAGGTGATGAGTGTGCCCGCCCTGAGTAAAGTTGAGGGAGGACTTAAAAATCCATGGTGATAGGTCCCAAAGTCTGAAGCCATTCGACCCCCAAAACTATATCGCAACCACCCATGTCTATGGCCAATGTATGTGTTTTGAGATTATAGTCACTCATTTAGAGTTTTACATTCTCACACTGACCACCACATTTCATTGTACCATGATTGGCAATCATAATTCGAAAATTTGAGATAGGGCAGATATAGCAATGGGTTTCGTCAACCACTCGTTATGAATAAAATTATGGGTGTTGCCATTGTCGATTAACATGATTATTTTCTATACTTGCTGGAGCCAATCAATTTCAATGTCTGAGGTGTAGAAAACCTTGATAAAACATGGAGGGATATTTGCGATTTCTCCTTTGGAATTGGGATATCAGGAGCATCTTTGAGGGCTAACATAGTCTCATCTACTTTTGGTGTGAGCAGAGCGTCCGTGGTGTTTCCCTTTGGGGCATCTTGGGGGTCTTTCTCAATATGAAATAATTCCTATTCTTTGCATTTATGTCCTCTAAAATGTTTTTCATCACAGTTCCAACAGAGGCGCAGGGGTTTCGTTTAGCCATGGCATTAGGGGTGAACTTGTGGATTCGTAAAGGTTGTGTGGTAGAATTATCGGAAGTAGAAGCCATGGAAGACCTAATGCAGGTGGGAAAGGTTGGTCATTTGGGTTGGGCATTGATCACCAGTTTAACCTTTCTTGCTTTATAATAGGATTCCAACCAAGTGGAGGGTCATTGCATAAGGACATGGGCACGAATGGACTCTTTAAGACCACTGATGAAACATTCTTGGAAAAGAGAATCAGAGAAACCTTCGGTGCGAACATAGACATCTTGCTCAAATGCTTTAATATAGTCCAGAACCGTGCCAGTCTGGAGTAATTTGGTCAACTTGCCTAATATTGAGTGTCATGGTCAAGACTCAAAACACTCATGGAGGATCTTCAGAAGTTGGATCCAAGGGATGTAACAACAATGATATTTTTGGTACCATTGCCATCTTTTGGAATCTAAATATAAAATCCCAATTTTCAACTTCTGAAGATCATATTTAATGCTATGGAGAGCAAAATAAAGTTCCATTTGGGTCACCCAACTCGAAGGGTCAGAGCCTTCAAATTTGCATATGCCAATTTTTGGGAGCATGTGCGATGAGTTTTATCCTCAAAGGAGTGAGGTTGGGTTTTTGGGAAGAGAGTGTGAGAACCTTGATCTTCATTGACCACAAATTCATTGGTTGGAGTATCAAATGGGGGAGCATAGTCGACATGTTGGGCAAGAGTGTTTATCAATTGTTCATGGTTTGTCGCTTAGATGGAGAGTTAGTTCAACTTTTGATTATTGGTCAAGATTGCGGATGTCAGCACTTGAATATCTTGGGCAGATGGGGGCTGAGTGGGTTGGGGCTGATTTGGGTGGGGTGGATTTTGGTTGGCATTCTTCGTGGTGGCTTGGTTGCAGGTGTGCACCATGGAAGCTAAAAAGTAGGAACACTGATGGGACAAGGGCTGGGGCCACTCAAGAAAGGTTGTGAGTGATAAATATCAAAATGATCAACATAAGGTAAGGATTCTTTTAAGGTAGGTCACAAATAAGGGTTTTCAGGATCACCAAAAAAGGTTGTTATTGATGTATATCAAAATGATCAGCACAATACAAGGATTCTTTTGAGGTAGGTCACAAACAAGGGTTTTTGGGACCCCCCAGACTTTATTTATTACTCAAGTGGGGCGACTACTCTTGGTTGAATGTTATTGTACTTATAGAATGCCCAAATTCTTGCTAGATTCAAAGATGTAGGAATTTCGTTTGGTTTCCCATAAAGGATTTGATTGTTGTATTGACTGCTCTTGCAGAATGAAGAATTTTTACAAACAGGTTGCATAGATAAGGGTTTGTAGTTGTTTTTTGGGTTAAGTGATTGTCATGCTCTCTTATCTACTTGCAGGGTCCAACAGTAGTACTCGACCCGATATCTTAGGGCGCTAACTAAGGAGGAGCAACTGTGCCCTTAGCGATACTACCCGACTACCTAGGTATGAGAGAGTATCTTATCAAGTGTTGTTCTTGGTGTATAACAACAAGACGATTGATGGTTGTTATCAAGTGTCCTAGGGGGGACTTCCGATATACTCGAGGGTATGTGGAAGTGATTCCGTGTGTAGGTGTTATCTGATGCAATACTACTCGAAGGGGTACCAATAGGAGTTATAGCGATGTCCAACAATTATACCAATCGAGGGCACAACATGACTAAGTACCAATTGTATTCACTGCGTTTGTTGTTCCCCATCCACATGTTTATCTGTTGAATGATAGATCTTTGTGGTTATTTTCAGATGCTAAAACACGTCTCTAGCCTAAAAAAAATTCTATGAAATATCAGAGGTGTGGTAGCTCAGGAACGTGGCTTTGATACCGCTTGTGTCATTCTTTACCCCTAAAACTTAGAAATCACACAGAATATAGAAAGATTAGGACGCAATAAATCAAAATATATAGAATAGAACCAAAAACATGAGACAAGATAAATATAATATGCCAAGAAATGAGCTTTTATATAATGAGAAGCAATGCTTACATGCCTCTTGTGGTAGGGCGACCATTCGCTTGAGCAGAGCTCTGTTACAGTAATTCTTGACAAGAACATTCATAGCCTTATAGTTCTTTAAATAGTCTTCCCAACTTCAAAACCCTAACTACTTGACATGGTCAAATAATCAATAAGTACCAACTTCCTGGTGGGTCTTGATTAATAGAGAGACCCTTTTACATTTATTATTGACTACTAGTCACTTGGCTTTATTCCCAATAAATGGTTGTATACAATGCATGACTAACTATTAAAGTAAGGAGGGTTAGGGTAGGACCCTAACACTATGCGTCCAATGTCGAAGCATGTAAGGGGGTCACACTATGAGGTTGTCTTTGAGCTCTAGGAAATGCTTGCCATAAAAATCCATTTTAGGTTCAAACCCATGGAGGGGGCAATCCAAGTGACCTGGATATACTATTTATGAATATCCTTCCTAATGTTCTCGTTCATCTCCTACTTATAGGAAAGAGGTGGTCAGGGGCATTCAGTTAGTACTTGAACAAGGGAAGGAAACCTATCAATATACTAACTAACTGAAGAAGACAACAAGCCTTTGAATACCAACATCTCGGCCTCTTGAAGGGGGTGGGGGAAGCAAATTGGGTGATGGCCCTTGATGATCGATGTTACGCCTTAGAGTATCCGCAAGGTTCCCTACAGATCCACTAGAGTGGGGTTATTTTTTGCTATGCAAAGGCCAAGCCTTTGAGCGTAGAGTGTTGATTTGGGGCTAAATAACCCTAATCATGTCATAGATGGTCCTCTTGATTTCCACTTCCAAGAGGTTCTTTCCCTATAGGGTCTAATCACTTGGACACATGACCACCCTCATTTATTTGCCATGTAAAAGGTGATAGCGCTTTGTAAAGGGCTGTGTACCCTATCAACACACCTTATTTGCTCACTTGGACCTATTTTGTGATATAAAACCCCTCTTCTGGGCTATGTTACCCGCAAATTGTACTTCCTTATTAAAGAAGCCTACAAGGATAATGGAGGAGGACGTTGAGGGCACACATCTGTTGGGGTTATTTGGGGCATGACATCCTCCTTTTGGCACACCTAGCATTTGGTGTATCCTAATTTCACATATTTATTGTTATTTTATGTCATTGTGTGGTTTAGTCCCCAAATTTGTGGGTGCACCAACCCAAATTGTTATATTTTCACATTATCTTGTAGGCTCATAACTTAAAATTAGGTGAGGCTAGTCTTATATAAATAACACCTCCCTCTCATTGTAAAAGCACAACAACATACGGGTTCATTATGGGATATTTTCTATTTTTCTTGGTTTATTGGAGCTCTTGATGCTATGCACACCTCTCTTTGGATGATCTTACTTTCTTGTAGGTTGATATGATGAAGTTCTAGGGTTTCTTTTACACATGCTATTGGATGATGCCAAAGAATGGTTTGTAGTAACTCAAGAACAAAGGTGACCTAGGCGCTATCTTGACAATCTTTGTTAATGTTGGTAAGCGTATCTCCTAACCCTAGTTTAATGTCATTCTTGAAGTGCTTTGGGCTAAGTTAGGGTTTCTTGCTAGCATTTTGTCAACTTTGTATTAGGGGACCTTCCTATTAAAGGTGCTCTCCATTATTAATAGGGGCTTGGATTTCTTGGCTTGCCTAATTAGGCTCTTCTACCAAACCCTTGTGGTTGCTAGTTGATGCCCTAATTGCAAGTATTGAAAGCCATTCTAAGAGGGGGGCGATGGTATCGATCTCTCAATGCCCTAGGGATTGAGACAAGAATCATATATGCTCTATATTTTCAACAAATCTATCTTTCTTTTATCAATTCACATGCTTTTATCTCACATGCATCTTTATATATTGAAAAACCCTAAAAAGTATAATATTGCTGGAAAAAGCACTAAAAATCTAAATAAATTCAGAACTCCAAAAATATTTGCAATTTGATAATTCCAGTCCACCCATCAAATTTGCCCTAGTGGATTTATCCACAAATCTTTGAGGGTGTCCCATTTTGACTTAGTGCATTGGGAAATGTGAAATTGCTTAAATTAGGGTTTCTACAATTTTTTTTGCAGTTCTAATTGGACCATCAAGTACACCTTAGGCCTCTTGATCATCTCCCCTTCAGAGTGCACTTTTTTCAGGTGGTACCTTGGGAAATGTGAAACCTTGCCTTGGGAATTGTGAAACCTTGCCTTGGGATTTGTGAAGTGTGTGAAGTGATGATATTTATTGATATTGATTGGTAGATTGAATTAACTCCTTTTATATGGTTTTGTGTCTTTATTATTCATTGTTGACTCCATATAAGGCGTTGATCTTAGCCATAAGACTTATAGAAGGGTATTTGCAAGTGTGTTGGTGTCTATAGGTGTTCTTCCTCCATTAGGGACTCTCCCCTGGTTTTTAGGAGCCGACATGTAAAATTAATTATTATTATTATTATTATTATTTTTGAATTTTATTGGAGCCGACTTCAACAAGGTGAGGATGGTAATTTAATTTTTATTTATTTTGACTTTGATTTGTCATCCAAACTTGTTACCACCTCAAATGGTCAACCTTGGAGTCAATAGGGCTTGTTATATGTATTTTCATTATTTTGTAGTAAAGGTTAACCTCCCAATCAAACCTCAAGGTCACCATATCATTATAAGAGTGTGTCTACAAGCCACGTCATCATCATGGGGTTGCATAGGGCTTCCCATGCCATGTGCAAGGTGCCATCATGGGCTTCACATCAAGCCAATGTGTGTGGGTGCCTTTATCTTCCTTTTGCCCTAGGGCCATCCCCAAGGGTTCCAAGACCCCAAATGCCCACATCATCTTCTTTTCTTCAATACAATTAAACCATCTAGTGTGTGGGTCAAAAGGCTTCTTCAAGGCCTTCTTTATTAAGCTAAGGACATGTTCATGGGTTTCATATCCTGTCAAGGACCATACAAGGTCACCATCATCATATAAGAGCTCCATGACCCCAACAAAGGTTGCAAGGTCATCAAACAACTTAGTGTGGATCCAAGGACTTCTTCAGGGCTTCTTAGGCTTCTTCAACCACCTCAACCACACCAGGAGACCCTCAATGGTCAAGATTCATCATGACATCACCTGTGAGATTGCTAGGTCTTCTCCTGGGATACCATGACACCATCAGAGCATGAATGAACACAGAATGGGTCATTAATGCTTCTCCATCGTCCACAAGGGCTTTAAGACCATCTCCAGGGTCTTCAGCACCAACAGTAGGGTCTTCAACATTTTAGAAAGGTGGTGGCATCAAGATCCATCCTTGTGGGTACAAGGACTTTGTCAACTGGGTACAAGATGCTTCAAGGCTCAAACCCACTCTGTAAGGGATCCAAGGCACAACAAGCGGGACTTGGTGGCATCAATGACAACCTGTGGGGCCACTGCAAGGCCATGTTGGCATCAATGACAATTTCATCAACAGTTACCCGAAGAAGTTGAGGGGTTAGGTCGTGGTGACATTGGGTCTAACCCCTCTCGTATGCTTACCATCACTAGCACAGGGCATACTTAGTCTGCTTTGAAAGGACTGCTAGTTTGAGTTATAACATTCGGTAAGCAAGATATGGGATCCGGTCTTTTCTTGTTGTTGAGACGAGAAAACTTTGAAGGCAAGTAGTAGCTCTACCAGTTTGAAGACAATCTTGATCTAGAAAGGGTGTGTTGCAGATTCTACCTAGAGAGTGGGTTGCAGGATTGGCCTCTTGCATTGGATAATGTAGAGGAGCAAGAGGGTTTGAATTTTCTCTAGTTTGGATGATATGTCGTGAAAATGGTGTTGTAAACATTCTCTCTCAATAAGATCAAGTGACCCATACCCCTTATTCATTTGAGGTTGAAGACCTTGCCATAACACGAATCTAGGCCCTAAAACTTGAAATCCTAAATAGGTGTATGTTATGGTAACCTTGACCTCCACCTCCTTGAAGAAAAGTGGAAATCTAAAAGGCACTTCTTTGAGCAATTAAAGTTCATCACCTTGGTTTTCCTAAGGTTGACTGTCAACTCTCAAAGGTTGCAAAAAATCACGAAAGCATCTGGTTGTCTCTAAAGATCCTTAGTTGAGGAGTTTAAGACAACCACATTGTCATTAAAGAGGTGGAGTAGGCAACTGTTACTTGGTTGGATGTGCTCGTGCAAGGCTTCTAGCTTGTCTATGTAGAACTTGAATAAAGTGAGACTGAGAGGCCACCCATTCTTCACCCTGATAGTGCCATTGATGAAGTTTAATGATTCGTGTGTTGTACATAAGTGACAGAAGACTGCCTCATAGATTTGCACAATAGTGGCTACAAGATCTTTGAGATACCAATGTCTTTGAGTCTCTAGAATAATACTTCACATGGAATTGAGTCTAAAGCTTTTTGTAAGTGCACAAAACACCAAAAGACTTTCAAAGAGGTGTCTCACCTCCTCAACGATGGCCCACGAAGTGAGGATATGAATCCATCCCACAAAGTGAGGATATAAATCTATTGTATGATAGGATAACTTGAGAAACTACTTGTCCCCTACCACAAAGGTTCTTCCTCTTGAGCTTCTTAGATAATTGCAAATGAAGGGAGGTGGCATGGAGATTTGAGAATGTATGTCCTGCCTTAATTGTCCTAGATAAGATATGATAAGATAAGATAATTTTATTAATGTTCAACAAATGACCATAAGGTAAGTCAATGGGATTGTTGAGTACAATGTTATCAAATACAAGCGGGGACACCAAAAGGGATCCTATAGAGAGAATGCAAGATACAAGAAGTAAAGGGTGAAGTATGAATATATTTTAAGGCTTGAGAAACCCTAGACTTTGAGCAAAAAGAATGTAGAGGAGGGTGTACAAAAGAAGAATGAGTTAGAGTAAAGAGAAAATAGAGATGATGGTAATGCATGAGTCATGCTCCACCAAATCCATCTCTCCTACTAGTCGAATGGAGGAAACTCAACATAGAATGTTGCCCTAAAGAAGGGTTGGGTAATGGTCTAGACCACCTTGCTATGAGGAATAGGTCGTCCTCTGCTGGATCCTTGGTGGTCTTGATTGCTTGCTTGTAGTGGATTTGGTTGGATAGCGTCGTTGAGGTATCTAGGTGAAAATGATGGTCCCTTTGCTTTACGCAGATCTAGAGTCGAATGCTATGTTGTTAACCATTTGTCTCTTGATGTCCCTAGCCGATAAAGTGTGAAGTAAGCCTTCGTGTGGAATCTGGTCCAGGGAGAGGTTGAAGACCACGGGAGTGTAGTTTGAAAGCCTCTTGCTAGTATAGGGCTAGGCATCTTTGACTGGGGCACCTAGAGAAATTGGAGAGAGTTTGGGCCCCTCTAAATAGGCAATGGAACTGCCCACTAATCTCATAGTCGCATGAATCTCATAATAGATCGGGTAGCAGAAGACAAAGTGTTCCTCTGTCTCGACCTTCTAAAGATGGCACAACTGGCAAATCCACCTCCACCTAGAGTCTATGAGAGCTCACCTTGAATTGGCCCAAGGGGATGTGGAGAGACTGTGCCCATTGCTTGCTTGTGTAGTGGGGTTGGGTAATGATACCATCCCTCATCTCCTTGAAATGTTCAATGTAGAAAGTCATATTTTGACACAACCTGCCTTAAAGGTTTGTCCAGGTGACCTAAATAAATTGTCTATAGATGTCATCCCATGTGATGTTCAACTCTTGTCTATTCGATAAAAGGTGGCTAGGTGCACCAAGGGAGTGTCTGAATGAAGGAAGACGATCCATCGAGATACCGATCGACTCCAAAAGATCTAAGACCCTTGCAAACGATTATTGCACGTGGCCTTGGGGGTTGGTATTGGCAATGGACTTTAATGAGTGGTAGGTTAAGTATGGATAATTGTCTTGTTCCTTCGCCATGTCGACAAAACTTCGAATGCAATGTGTAAGTGAAATGAGACTGTAAATCGTCTCAAGTTGAAAAGGTCTAGCCATGAACTCTTCAAGAATGATTGTTTGGGGGTATGTTTGCTTGCATTTGATGATGTGTCAAAGGAGAAGGGTCAACACTCTCTCAACTGA
The DNA here is from genome assembly GCA_001517045.1 of Pseudotsuga menziesii. Lineage (NCBI taxonomy): Eukaryota > Viridiplantae > Streptophyta > Pinopsida > Pinales > Pinaceae > Pseudotsuga > Pseudotsuga menziesii. The sequence continues at coordinate 549,747 of LPNX011030100.1, read as the reverse complement.
AGCCCGATCAAACTCTAGTAAACGAGGTCCCCAAACCTCTGAGTCGTGAACTATTGTGGGTTGGACTATCGTATCCATGAGCGACAATTTGGATTGAATGTCCTAAACCTAGTGTTGAAAACAATGTCTCTTGAGAATGGCTAAGGATCCATACCCTTTGTTAACCCGGGGCTGAAGAACATGTCTCAAGTTGAAGAAATCCCTTAAGTTCTATCATTCTTGGCCGCTTCACAATAATGGGACAACAACCTTAAGTTGTAGTGCTCATAAGCCAAACTTTCGGCACGTTCTATATTCAAACTATTTCTCTTGACGTTGTGGATGAAGCTGTAGGTGCTCCAACACGTCTTTGCAGAAGAACTATTGACAACCTGTGAAAGCATCCTCACCGCCAAATTAGGCAAATATGGGGTACCACTGCCATACATGTTCCACGAATAGATAGGATCCAACCTCTCTCGATCTTTGGTTGCATGCAAGGTACCAAAGACTGCATGTTCATTGATGTATTGGCTCAATTCACTCCGTACTTGAGCACACTCCTCATCAGGGACCAACTTGTCTAATGCAAGCATATACCCATTTTGCACCTCTGGATGTGTGTGTGGTCTTTTCCTAACTCCACTGCTAGGTGCAGGTTGGGCCAACCGAGATGGAGAATAATATTTTGGGGTAAGGACATATGCAAGGGCATGGAGTGGAACATTCAAATTATTCCACCTTTTGACCACATGTTTATGAATATGGTCATACAAGATTGCATCTCTTTGCTCAACAATGTCTTTGATTTGACCAAGCATGCTATCCATTTGCTCATACACCTCCCCAATTACCAGATGATTTGTATTTGCAAAACGAATCATGTTATAAACTGGCTTGGTGAACTGTAGAACATATTTAACCTGTGCCCAGAATTGACCATCAAGAACGGTGTCCTCCACCTCCTGAAAGTCATGTCTATCAGATGCGCTTGTAGCTCTGTCTTTCAATCCCTGCCATGAATCACTTGAGACCATACTAGCTAATGCCTCTCTTACATTCAAAAGCCTCCTGAAGGTGAGGCAGTAGCTAGCAAGTCTAGTCTTTGCAATCTTCAATAGCGCCAACCTAGAGTGATTGCGAAAAATGTGGTGGGCCATGCTATGATTGGTGATAAATTTTATCATTTTCTTACCTCTCTTGTACAAGGCACCAATCCATCGGTAACTAAGGTCCTTCATCTTAACAATATCATGCATCAAAAGGTTCAATGTGTGAACCAAACACCCTGACCAAAAGATGTTGGGATACTTATCCTCAATGATTGCTCCTACTGCCTTACAATTAGCAGCATTATCTGTGATGACTTGAATGACATTGTATGGCCCAATCTTTTGAATGGTTTCAAGTAAAGGTTGTGCAATATTAATACCAGTCTTGTAGCTATCTGAGTAGTCATGAGCTGAAAGGAAGACTGCACCACTAGCAGACACAGCAAGAATATTTATCAATGGCTTGCCTTTAAGATTTGTCCACCCATTAGATACAATGGATACCCCATAGTTGGACCAATCATTTGTAAACTTTCCAAGAGCACTATTGATTTTGGCTCTTTCCCTATCAAGTCCCACGGTTCTAGCTTTGTCATACCCAGGGCTCCTATATCCTTTAGGGGCACCATTGATGGCTTGTACCATTTCATGCCAATAGGGTGAGCGAAGAACATTGAATGGCACACCACATACATACAAAAACTTGTAAATTTTTGAATCCACATCATCTCTGCAACCAAGGTCAAGTAAATCTGATAATGTTTTTCGCATAGGCAAGAATCCACTAGCATGGGTGGATGATGATCTAGATCCACTACTAAACATTCTCCGTGGGGACTCAGATTCGAGCCTTGATCTCTTGGAATTGTTTTGAGCGACCTCCTCTTCCATCCTGTATTTGTTTCTTTCTTTAGCTGACACTTTGTCACATGTTTTGATTGTAGTAGCCTTACCTTGATCACATGGCATAAGCCCACACAAATGCTTTCTCACATGGGTATATGAACATGTGTAAGTTTTATTACAATGGAGGCATGTAAACTTCGTGGTTCCACCCCCTCTCCCTCCCCCAAGCCTTGTCACATACTTCCACAAAGGTGTTGTGTCTTTTTGTTTTTCTCCGCATCACACTCAATCTCCTCCTCCTCCTCCTCTCCCTCTTCCTCCTCCTCTCCATGGTATGTGCCACTCCCTATCTCTTCATCCTCATCATTGACACCCACCAAATCTACTTCCCACGACCACCATCATGAGAAGAATCGGAACCAAAAACAAAAACCACATACCCATCATGCTTGTTGATTCAATATGAGAATCACTTCTTGCCTACAATAAAATGATGGAGAAGAAGAAATTGGAAAGAGTAGGAAAAAAACACACAAGATTTAAAATTTTAACATAGTGAAATAATTTTTTCAAAAACAAACAAAGATTTGGTTTTTAGAGCCTACCTCTTTAGCTCTTCAAGGATGGTTGAATGTCTCTATGGAAGCCTTCAATCTTCCTTCCATGCTCTCACAAATAGAAGCTTTCAATCTCCACTTCAATCTCACTTCCAAGCTCCTACAAATTTGCGCTCAAACAACTAGCAAAGCCACTCAAAGCCCTAGCAAGATAAATGAAAACAAGCAAATGAGGAATAGAATGAGTCCAAATGGAGTCCAATAGTGTTTATAAAGACTAATTAAACCCTAGCCAATCACTAAAAAACATTTTTTTTTGCAAAAATGAGAAATCTAGGAAAAAAATTCCGTAGCGCGTGGAATTGCTCAAGGAGCGTTTTGTTTGGTTCGGAATCGCTCAAGGAGCGATGAGGAATCGCTCGGGGAGCGAAGCGTGGAATTGCTCAAGGAGCATTTTGTTTGGTTCGGAATCGCTCAAGGAGCGATGAGGAATCGCTCGGGGAGCGTCGCTCCCTTAGCGATTCCGAATTGGGCAGGGAGCGTTTTTTTCCCTCGGAATCGCGATTCATAAAAACGCTCCTGAGAGGAATCGCGATTCCTCTCGGATCGCGAATCGAGAGCGATTCGAGGAGGGGAGGAGCGATTCCCCGCAACTTATTTCGAGAATACTTTAAATTGGAGTTGTTGAACATTTCTAAGACAAAATATGTCACAAACTTCATCATGTTGCGTCGTCTTGTTGAAGTTAAATTAATGACTATGGTGGTCAGTAATCTTTATGCTTAGTGGAGACTGTAATATCCCAAATACTGATATTCTATTGATACTGTGTATAATGCTGACTCGTACACTCAATCTTGTTCTAAAATACGAAATAATCGTGCATGCAAATTTACCATGCAAAAATACCCTAAAATATAGTTGAATTAGGGCTAGGGTTTGCAAAAAGGAATTTAACACTTACCACTGATAACCCGCTTGATAATGACTCCAAAGATAATTGCATGCATAAAGTTCCAAATAAGTGGGCTAATGGTGCTCCTTTCCTCCAATGTGACGCCCAGCTGCACAGAAGCTCCTCCCCAACTGAGAATGACGTTTTGGGTGGAGGAGTTGTCTGATACCAGTGAAACTTTGCAGAACTGATGGTCTTCCCCTCTTGAAGAGAATGACCGGAGCATGCGAAAGATTTGGCCTCTCTAAGTGCCCTAGCGAATTGATCTATCGGTTTGGTGCTCACGCCTCCCAACCTCTTGGATATGCTGATAGCTACTCGAAATGAGCAAACGGAGAATTGAGAATCACGCAAGGCAATGGAATGACCCTGCTGATGAAGAAGAAGCTGACATGTGAAAAATAAACTGGGAATCAGAGACCCAGTGAATACTTTGGGGTTTCCAGCTAAATCCCCAGCTGCAAAACGTGAACCTGCAAATTTTCTTTCTGAGTGTACTGGATCCTGAACACTGATGTATATGGTGAATGCCGTTGATAAACCTGGATAGTCTATCCCAAAGAGACTAGGGCAGATATCTCACTGCCGAACCCTTGCTAGCTGAAGACGCTGTCTTCAACCCCAACTGCCGCGGCTGCACGCTGTGCTGCTGCTCAAAAGCTCCAAATCAACAATAATAATAATAGATACATTCTTTAGTCGAATAACCCTTCTGAAATAGATGATCATATGTTTTTAGGGTTTGCATGTCACTTTTAGGGTTTTCGCTTCACTTTTGCATGCATGCAAATCTAATTTCATGTTGACTTTAACTTTGAAGAAATAAGGCTTGCATGCTCCGCATGCTTTAAGATATGAACTCTGATGGCCTTCTTACTACACTGATGACTTAATAATACTGAATTGATGTGCCTTTTTGCTCCTAGTGCTATCAGTTCTCAGTTATTCCCTTTTCTTTAATACCCGCTCGAACCTATGGGAATAAGATAGGTTAACGGGTGTCTCAGGGTGGTTTAGTTGAAAGAGGACATTACAGAGACGATCAGATTTAGAGAGGGGATGTATAGTGTGTAGAGTGTTGGTTGATGAGGACTAATGGAGCAAGATAGATTTCTGATAGGCAAGCACATATAAACCTTTCTTGGGAGAGGTTTATGAATGCATGTATACTATGGTTGAGAAATTGAATGCACCACTGCACATTCTCCAATGCTAAATGTCACCATTGAAATTATTTCACAGAAGGGTCCCTCTATTTTGTTGATCATGATTTTGGAGAGCTTGTAAGGTCGATCATTGTTCAAAGGTGGAACACTTACTGCATAGCACATTTTGGCACATGCTTTGTTTTGTGATCACTAATCACTGTCCCAGAAGCAATATAAAATGCGCTCAAATAATCAAAAGCAGACCTGAACTCTGTTTTGCATGCACTGAAAGGAGAGAATCATTTGCGGAATGATTATTAATTACTTATACACTTGGAATCTTGATTCTCTTAATGATTGTTTTTGGTAGCAGCGTTGTTTGCTTTTAGGAGAGCATCATGGTGGTTGTTCATATATATATTTGACTTTTTGTAAATTTATACATATTAATATAGGCAGTGTTTTTGCACAAAAGATAATGGTTGGCTGGAAGCTGAAAAGTCAGCCATGATGCAAGGTAAAAGGTTGTAGGGAGAATGGGAACCATCAGGGGTAGATGTGCATGCTGCACTTGTCAATTAAGAGGTTGAAATGGCACCAAATCAGGGGGTAGACAACAATGATTTAGAGGGGAGAAGTGAAAAGCAAAGTCCAAAGTGGTACTGCAACACTTTGGAACATGTTCCCGATGGTTACCTTTCCTCATAGGCCTCCTGCTCTTCCTTTTCTCTTTCTTGGTTGGGGAAGTTCCTCCAACCGAATACTTTGGAAGATGTTTGGTTGGAGGAACTTCCTCAACCAAGAGAGAGGAAAGGCCAAGCAGGAGGCCTATGAGGAAAGGTAACCATCGGGAACATGTTTACTTTTGTTTATTTACTACTGTAGGAAACTCATTAGTGCATTTTGTTGCTAAAAGTAACGAGTGGAAGGAAGCCATCAAGGAAGCTGAAGCAAAAAATTGCTTCTACAGCGAAGCAAGACATAATATTCATAGCCGGGGGATATCAATTTCACTATTTCAAAACAAATGTAAAGAGTGATGATGTTCGGCTAGAGGTGCAGTGGATAGGTTGGCATCTTTTACAGGGCATGGCACAGTTAGAAGGCCTTGCTTTTTAGCATTCATATGTTATAGAAAAAGTGCATTTATTGGAAGGAAAAATCAGATTCTGCATCAATGGCAGGTAGCCTGAATTTTTCAGCGATCATTGGCTCAAATCTGGTCAATGAGGTTTGATGACTTGGTATCAACCATGCTAGATACAAATATTTCTGTGAGCTTTATCTTTGGTTGTGGCAGCGTTAAAGAGAGGTATGTGGTGCATACGGAAGATACCAAAATGAAAAATGGTGAACCTTATTCTGTTGTTGATTGGTTGTACTACACACAATTTTCACAACCTGCTTGGTCCAAAACAGTTGGCTATATTTTGTGACTTGCAGTTGTGTAATATGATCATTAAGGGAGGGTATTAGAGTATAAATGTAATGCTAGATGTTAAGTTGGAAAGTGAATTAGTTTTTAACAGTGTTGCACCACTTGCCCAAGACTTGCGAGTACTCGTGAGTCTGGGCAAATCAACCTTTGAACCGAGTAACTGTTGAAGACATGTCTCAGATCCGGCACACTTGGCAGGCTTGGAAGACTTGGCTTGCTCACACGGACTCAGTGCGAACTTGGCATGGACTCGGCATTTTGTCTAGCCATGATTATCCCTTTCCAGAGCTGTAATCAAGGAAAACTCTGGTGTATTATAAGTTCGGAGGTCGAGGGATTTATTGCTCAATCGACCATAAGGAGATTGAGGGTTTGAACACTCGTGTTTATCTTTAAATGCGATAGGCAGAGAGCATTTATGTACTCGGCCTTTGATAGCTTGAGAGGAGAAGACGAAACAAAGAAAGGCATAAACCCAAACGAAGTTAGAGGTATTACTGGTGAACGAACGAAGAGTTTTATTGACAAAGATGGGGTTCCATGGGATCTACCGCACACCCAAAAGATGTTTGAAGGAGTTGGTTAATCTGAAAGTACCCTCTCACTTCCCTGCCTCACATCCATTCTGAGTCAAATATAATAGAAGATCGAGATGGATAGCCAGTTAAAGGTCCAATGGCAGTTGACTAGGTCGAGTTAGTTGAGTAAGCAGTAATTTGAGTATAAACAATAAAAATGTCTTTTTAATTGATTATTGATGTTAGTAGCTTGTGTCTAAGAGTCAGTAAGAAAGAAGAAGAAAAGCTCGTTAAGCATGTGCTTTTAAAATAAAATTAAGAAATAAAATTTTATTTATGATTATTGTCATTAATATATTATCTTTATAAAGTTTTATAGAATAAAAATTAATAAATAAATAAATTTTAGGTTTTATTGGAGGTGATATGTGTTAAGTTACATAAAGTTCTTTTAATAGAAAATTAGATTCTTTCACTTCTTAATAAAAACTAATCTTATTTTATTTTTGATATTAGTTTGTTTTTTTAATATTTTCATGGATATGAATATTTTTTGGTTTTACATGTCTCATGAATGTATAAATGTATAGTTTAAGCTTCTTTTCTTTATGGGTATAGGGAAGATTTAATGTACATTTTTTTGATGTATTTATGTATGCAAAAGTAAAAAATTTAAAATCTTAATTTAGAAAGCTCATTGTAGGTTTATTTCTGGTCAGGCATGAGACTTGAGTACATGGAGACATTGTCTCCCTTGGTTTTCTAATAATGTTAAGAGACTGAGTTATGGTTTATATATTTGAATTTTGAACTTGCTTCCATTTTTGACTTTGATCATGGAATCATTTTCTTGTTCACTATTTAAAAATTTAAAATTTAAATTTTTGTATACAAAAATTGGTTTTGTTATGCTATATTATCATAGTTTATGAGATGATGTTTTGAATTATTGCATAGATTGTAGTTTTTTTTTGTACTAGGGGAATCAGCAACTGGGGACTGGGCTGGTACTCGTGTGACACGGGGTCCAGGGATCCAATTTCGCTACCACTATACCCCTAGGTGCACCCACACGGCCCGAACGCATGGGGCATGGGTAAGACGGGGTGATTTGAACTCGTGACCTCAATATACAACATGTCCTTCATATCAAACGAATTGTTGATTGAGCTACACCCTTGCGGGCGCATAGATTGTAGTTTTATAACTTATATGGTTTATATATTTGAATTTTGAACTTGCTGCCATTTCTGACTTTGATCATGGAATCATTTTCCTGTTCACTATTTAAAAATTCAAAATTCAAATTTTTGGAAACAAAAATTGATTTTGCTATGCTGTAATATTATCTTAGTTTATGAGATGATGTTATGAAATATTGCATAGATTGTAGTTTTATAACTTATATGGATTGGAAATGCCATTAACTTCTCTTTTGTGCTCAAAATTTACCATATTTTAAGTTTTTTTGAGTCTTTCCGAGTCTGTCCCGGGTCTTTCCTGAGTCTTTGCAAGTCGATGAGTCAAGTGCCAGCGGAGTCTTTGCCAAGTCCGTGTCATGCAACATCGGTTTTTAATCGTGGATTATGAACAATGATCTTTTCTATGTACTCACATAGAAAATTTGTTTTTTGACTGAACATTTCTGGTCAACTTGAGCAGGCGGCAACTGCTCTATTTTGGATATTCAATGGACAAGCGGCATAGATTGTAGTTTTATAACTTATATGGATTGGAAATGCCATTAACTTCTCTTTTGTGCTCAATTTACCATATTTTAAGTTTTTTTCCTATTTGCCGAGTCTGTCCAGGGTCTTTCCCTAGTCTTTCTGAGTGGACGAGTCAAGTGCCAGCCGAGTCCTTGCCAAGTCCGTGTCATGCAACATTGGTTTTTAATCGTGGATTTTGAACAATGATCTTTTCTATGTACTCACATAGAAGATTTGTTTTTTGACTGAACATTTCTGGTCAACATGAGCAAGCGGCAACTGCTCTATTTTGGATATTCAATGGACAAAAACTTCTTGCCATGCTATGGAACAACCCTTTGGCTAAGAGGTCATCAGCGGGGGGTATTTATTCTGCCAAAGTTGCCTAAGATTTGCACTTGATCCCACCTGTTTTTCTCAAGCACATCCGTGCACCATTGGAGAGATTTCAACCCTGGTGGGGGCGATAACAACACCCTGCTTTCACTGAACTGAGAAACCACCATTGACAATGAAAATATTTGTTTTGAAGAAATGTAGTAAGTCATTCGAATGGTTCTCTCTCTCTTTTTCTGGTGTCTGTTTTTCTGCTAAGGTTGTATGCAATTACTAACAAATGGATAATGTTCTGCTTTGTGCCTTCTCTCTGGATAAAGGGACCACACTGGAACAGACATATATAGTCATCACTTCATGTATTTTCTGAACCAAATTCACTTGTATGGCTCTTATCTTAGGATTTAATTTGAAAAATGAACCTGCAAGTATTTTCTGGAGTGAAGGCAGAATACTGCGCAACATTTAATTCGTGGGATGCATATTTGCTCAGGAAATATCACACTTCTGTATTGAAGTCTGATGTTATTGGGTAGCATTTATAGGGATACCACTTTGGCACGATTCAGGCCCAACTATTCTCTTTCAAACATAGTTCGTATCACTGCTTGAAAAATTAGAGAAGCGAAGTGAAAAATTTCATTTGTCAATACTTTACAATTCAATTGACTTTTCTTAGTGAAATTCTACATTCTTTTGCAGCATAAGAATGTTGTGTTTCTGATGTATTTTAGCACAATGGAATTAACATCCATCTTGTATTCTGTTTCATGTTGTTGTGACCTGTGACTCTGACCTCGGGGATTGTAAATGTTGCATGTATCAGTGTAAGTTCCCAGCCCTTAATTTGACAGTTCTTTAGGTTGTTTGACACTTCCACTATGGACATAATGGTTCAATGTATTTGGATGCTACACATGCAGACTTGCTGGCTTGGCATTTATGTTCTCTGCAAGCATCCTCTTGCAAATCCTGGTTCGTATCCCTTCTCTTAGATTTTGTTTGACACATCTGATGTCCTTTATTAATAGGTTTTATTTGAAGAGATTGTACTTCGTTCAGTGCAATCATATATTTTCCTCAGTGATTTTGTGAAATGTCCTCGTGATATCTCTTGCAGGCTTGTGCTCTATACAGTAACTGGTGGCCAATGTTATCAGGTCTGCATGGATTTGGATATGCTAACCTTGCTTTCCCTACTAGATGCTTGAACAGTAGAAGTCTAGTTCAATATTTGATCCATTTTCCTCATCCGAATGTCACTTGTTGTGCAGCCCTGATGTATGTATTGGTACCAATGCCATGCTTATTTTTTGCGGATGGATCAACTGATTTCTTCGTTTCCAGGGATGATGGGGGAGGGTAATTATTCTTTCATCAAGAATATTAGCTTACAGAATCCAGATTAATATCCTAATAATGTTTATGGTGTATATAGTATTTATATATATATTTACCTATTTAACATTTCTGATGACAGATGGGTAGATATGGCAAAGTTCTTGACTGGGGCTTCTGCTGTAGGGAGCATTGCCATACCTGCAATTCTTCGACATGCAAATCTTATTGAGTCAGGAGCCATGTTTATTGAGTTTACATCATTTTTCATCCTTGTTTGTACAATATTGTGCTTTCACCGTGCAAGTATTGAGGACAGCTTTGACAACTGGAGCTAAGTTTTTGTTTGCAATATACAAATAATTTATGTAGGAATGACAATGACAAAAGCAAAAGGTAGGAGTAGCAGCAATGGATTAGACTGTTATGTATAAAAATAGTTACTCCCATCTTGATATATTTGTTGGATGGGAGAGCGACTTCCTTCACATTCTGATGCCATGTGATAACAGGAAATCTCGTTTCTTATGCATTATGGGCAATTCCCTATTCACAATTGTAAGATAACTGGCAAGGAGAGTGGACAGATTTCTCTAGTCATATCCTGTAAAGGTACAAGTGCTGTATTCGTTATTTGAATGAAGACTATAGTGGGAACTTTATTGCAACTCTAATATAGTCTCACATTCTTTAGTTGCAGCAAGTATTTGATTCCTTGTCCAGATTGTTCCCGTTGATTACAATATGTACTGTTGGATCCATGATTCCCAAATGTATGAATTTTCTGGCAAAGTTAAAATTTGATAACCTATACCAAATATGAAGTAGTTAATGTGCAAGATGTTGTTTTTTATGGAGCATCGTGATATCAATGTGGTTTATTCATTGCATATGGGAACATTGTAATAGTATACCAAATATGTAGTTAATGTGCAAGATGCAGGTTTTTATGGAGCATCGTGATATCAATGTGGTTTATTCATTGCATATGGGAACATTGTAATAGTACATTTTTTTTAAATTCTGGAAAGTAGCATTAAATGATGCTAGAGAAGTTGCCAAATTTATTTCAAGTGCAATTTGTTCAATACTCAATGGTGTATAATTCCTTGATTATATCAAGAACAATGTTAATACTCAATGGTGTATAATTCCTTGATTATACCAAGGACAATGTTACCATAGTCCCTGCCTCTGGTTTTGTGCTTTCGAGGAAATCAAGTGGAATCAGTTTCCAAGTAACTTGGCTGCAAGTCATACGTGTGATTGTGACTTGCAAGTATGACTCCAACTTGCAAGACAAACATGATTAGGGGAGAGACACCAGTAGTGTTGCACTCAAGTTTGTGACTTAATTCTCCATGTTTCCGAGATCTTTTTTCTCTCCAAATTTTTATCACATATACTTTGGCATGTTTTCTATCTAATCATATTGGTCTTGAGGTGTGACGAATCCAAATTTATTCCATGTCAACCACAAAGTTCCAAGTTGTCTATCCATAGTGTAATTTTGATTGTGGGATCTATGGGTGAACATTGATGTGACTTCAAGTGGATTTTTCATGTGATAAATAATTTAAAAAACATGAAAATATTGACAATGCTCGTCTATAAAGTACTTTTATGAACCACTTATGGTAGCTAGTTTTTCCAAGATTACGGTCTACCCCCACCACTCCATATCTCCACATTTGGTCACTGCCCCACATATGGCTCCTCTCCCCCAGATCGATTTGGTGAGTGAGTCACGAGTCAGAGTCACTCATCTATTTACAAAGATTAAAAGAACATTACTTTTACTTGTTCTTAACCCAATTTCAGTGGACAACTAGCGAATTTGTCAGTGTAAAAAATCCATGGCCTTCAGTAGTTTGCAATATCTTTATGTACTTTGTAACAATTTATTATTGAAAAAATGCATTATATATATATATATATATATATATATATATATATATATATAACCCATGGAAACTCTCATAGGGAAATCCAAGGATGCTTCCCCACATTCTTGGATGACATCCTTGTTAAACTCATTGGTGTAAACTAGTGCCCTTTTCCAAGGGATCCAAAATGGCACCAGTTGGCACTGAATTAACGAAATGCTCAACGACATTGAGGACAACTGGTTGTGCTAACCGCTTGGATATATATATATATATATATATATTCCTCCAAGATAAATATTAGGGAAAATTAAGTGTGTGTGTGTGTTTTCCAAGAGAACTCTCGGAGGAAATAAAAAATATTATTTCTCCATATTCTTAGATGGCATCCCAAGTAAAATTGTTGGTGTAAACTAGTGTGACTCAATGAGGGGGATTTGAACTGCACACTTGCTACCATAGAACTAGCCAATCTCCCAACAACATTGTTGACAAAAAATGAAACTAACCCCTTCTAGTAACTTCTTTATCTGTTTATGTAAACTTAAATTATATATATATACAATTACAGAAAAAGTCATACAAATCTTTATTTGAAAATATAACGAACTTTTAATTTTCTTATGTCAGACAACATTTTTGATATTCCTTTTCCAAGGAATCCAATATAATTCCTCTTCATCATTATAAAATGAGATTCTAGATCTGCTGACTGAAATATTCCTACTTTTACCTTGATAAAAAAAGTCAAAAAATTAGTCATCAGAATAATTTCCAAATCAGTTGCCACTCAAAACATAACACCAATATGTTTCATTAAGTTCGACATTATTTCAAAGATACTAGAATAAAACAGTAATAAGAACAGGTCCTTTTAGGTTAACAAAGATGTTATGTATCAAATCACATATATTTGGAACAAGCCTACAACATAAACATATGAAAATCAGAATTTTTAGTATGAAAATATTTAGAGGTCTGTCTATCCTCTCCTTCAATATGTCAGCAACCTGGAACCATGTAGATAATTCACTTTCTCATTCCTTTCCATGTAGACATGATGTATAGAGAGAGTGTTAAGTACTCAAATATAGGACTTATTACCAGACTCCATAATATTTAAACTTTTCTACCAATTTATATCCAACAAGGAGTCACTGAAAATTTGAATATTTGACACTCTTTTTACAGTTGCAAGAATCATAATGAACTTTAAGGTCCTCAATTTTGTATAGTTATTTGTACCCCTCTCCAATCCTGCTTTGAATCTTGAGGAGTGAATATCATTAATAAAAATAATCCCACTTGCACCACTTATTTGAGCTTCTTCCTTAGAAGTTCCATTGAAGTAAGCCCAAGCTTTCAAAGTGTCAACCTCTTCAACAACTTGCCTGGGTGTCCTTTCATTTTTTGATTGTTTTTTTAGGACACCAATCCCTTGAGTGGCACATTGTGTAGTTGGACCAGATTTATCTTCAAAAGAATTTGCATTCCTCGCAAGCCACACTCCCTAAGCAATGATAAGAGGTAAATCCTTTTGATCTTTTAGTGATATGTTCTCACACCATCTCCTTGATCCTTCTTCAATTGTTTCTCCTTTCCACACGTCTTTTATGCCTATGATATCCTCTACTTCCAAACATGTTTAGTAAAACTACATGATAGAAGCAAGTGATAGATAGTTTCTTCATTTTTTTTGAGCACACATGTTTGGGCCTTGCCAACTCCTTTTTTGTGTAATATCCCAACTCGAAACTTTATTGTTAAAAGACAACTACATACATATCAGTTTTTAAAGTGCATTTTGAACTTCCACATCTTTCCACCACTAGATTGGATTGACCATTGTTTGACCTTCACAAAAAGATTTTTAATTGAACTATGGAGTATATATGTCTAACATTGGATTTTTTTGACCACTTTAACTAATACTCCTTTATCCTAACATGCCTTGTGCATAAATTAGAGTTAAGGTGGAAGTCAACCACTTATTGTAGCTTGAAGAGATATTTATCCCTTGGAATTTGAACCAAGTTATTAGACACTCTGAAGTTTACCCCACAACCAACCTATGGGTCTTCCCTCGACCCGACCTTATTGCTCTTATAAAAAATCCACACTAACCACCTTCCAATCACTAAAAAGGATAAGACCACAACCTTCCAGATGATTGACTAATTATCATAAGATTTTGAAGGATTTGTTATTTAGTCCTTTAAATGACTCAATCAATGTACTTTTGGGTGACCATATGGATCCAAATTCCTTTGGCTATAATAAGTCTCTAGTCACTCTTATTAGTAAAAGATTTCACAAAAAAATGAATGTCTTTTAAACCCCATCCATCCATCTCTTTCAGTAGTGCAATTTTGTTTCGTTTAACCAAAGATATTCCTCCCTTTTCCATGTCACTTGAAGACAACCTTGATGTCGATCTTTCTAATTTTTTTTGAGTATAGTGCGTGGAATACATGCCAAGAACTTCCAGTACATAGGTATTGCTTCTTACACTTATTTTATTAGAGTTAACCTCCTTCCCCAAGTCAACCATCTATTGTTCCAAGCTTTGAGTCTTCTTTCTACTTTTAACTAGCCATTCCAATCTTTCACTCCATAATCATTAGGTTTAGGTAAAATTTTAAATGTTTTAATCCATTTTGAAACTTAATTTGCTGAAAAGGGAAAGTTGTGAGAAGTAAATGATGTCTTCCTCACTAGTCCCCATAAAGGACATAGGGGACTTACTAACATTTAGCACCCATCCTAGTTGACTTACTAACACGTAGCACCATCTTAGTTGCCAAGCAATTTAGAGCTAGCAACATATTTAGCTTTATTGATTCCCTTATGTACCCATCACAAAACAAGATAATGCCAACCACAAACAAAAATGGGATAAAAACAATGATTTCTCCATTTTCAACTTTTGAAAGTGCTTAATCTCTTGGCCTTTATCATGGCCCTACTCAAACACTTTGCCACCAATAGGAAGAGTAGAGTGAAAGGGGGCGTCTCTGTCTCAAACCTTGCCCATGCTTTAAAAAGGGTGATGTAGAGCCATCTATAAGAATAGAGAAAGTCACAAATGAGACAACTCATAACACAATTGACAAAGGATAAACAAAAACCCACATGGATTAAAATTAGTGTATACGATAGAGCTAGTGGACTTTATCGTACACCTTTGACATATCCAACTTCACCACAATTGCTTCTATCGTTTTTGATTTTATAGCATGAAGATCCTCTTGTGCAACCGTGTTAGCTTAATGTATTTTCCAACCTTCAAGAAATATGAACTACTCCAGTGATATCATAGTATGCAACAATTTTTTCACTCTCCTCACTATTACCTTTGCAACAATTTTGTATATGCAATTGCACATAGAGACTGGTTTGAATTTTTCAAATGTAGAAGAATTCTGAGATTTGGGGATAGGTGCAATAAATGTCACATTAAAAGAAACCAATATTTTCTTAGAAACTATGAATTATTGAGTAAAGTTGTCATTGATGTCAACATGGTCAAGAGATATGCTAAGGTCATTAATGTCAAAGTGGTAGTGATGATGATGATGTGGCAGTGAAAGTGAACTGTAAGAAGGAAAAATCAGAATTACAATGAAAACCTTAAGGCAATGATAATGACGATTATTATTTGGTACCCAAGTCTTGTTTCGGTACCTTCATACAATTTTGGTACCCAAGTTCATACATTGGCTTGGTTGTGTGCCTCAAGAAATAATTTGAGCATTATGTGTTTTGTGTGCCCATGGATTGACATGGCTTTTCACCCATTGGATGATCTCCAAGTGTCACTGTTTGAGTGTTATGTGTCCATTACTGTTTTGGTAGAATTTTTTTTGAAGTATAATTTGTTAAGTGTAAAATTGTGTAATCTACGTTTTATACTGATTCACCCCCCCTCTCAGTATAAATAAGAATTCAACAATTGGTATCAAAGCGGGTGTCTTCAGTAACAGTTTAACCACTAGAAGATAAATCTTTGCACATAAAAGGACAAGCAAGAAGGACTATCCACCAACATAGCACCAAGATTCGATGGTTCAAATTATAATTTTTGGAGAATAAGGATGGTGGTATATCTACAATCACTTGGAGATGACATTTGGAATACGATTGAAAATGGATACAACGCTCCTTACACTGCTCTAGTTGATACAACTGATAGAAGACTGTATGAATATAACGCAAGAGCAAGAAATGCAATACTATGTGGTCTGGTAGATTCTAAATTTACCATAATCATGCAGTGCACCTCATCTAAGGAAATTTGGGATAAGTTGAAGAGCATTTACGAGGGAGATGAAAAAGTAAAAAAGGTTGAGTTGCGATTTTTCCCAGCGCAATTTGAAACTCTACAAATGAAAGAAGAATAAAATATTGCAGCTTATTTTCTTCGGGTTGATGAGATCGTAAATTCTATCAGAGGACTTGGAGAAAATATTGATGAAGAAGCAATCAAGCAAAAAATACTGAGAACCTTGGCACCTAGATTTAATCCTAAAGTATCAGTCCTAGAAGACAGTTAATTTGGACAAGCTAACAAAAACGAATTGCATGGGACTCTTACTCTGTATGAAATGAGGACTGAAAAGGAGAATCCTTCTAGAAAATAATTCGCCTTCAATGCCACATAGAAAGAAAAGTAAGAGGGAAAGAGAGATTGAAAGAGAGCTGGACTATGCAATAAATGAAGTCAAAAGACTTGAAGAAAATAATCTTGTACTGAAAGAGTCACTGAAAGAAACAAGAAGGAAAAATGAGCTGCTAATAGAGCATCTTGAGAAAAAGGAAACATAGATATCACACTTGAAAAGTGAAGTGGTTGATGCAAGAAGAGAAAATCAATCTATGAAAAGTCAAATATAGTTCAAACATGAAATATCAAATTGCACAAATCCAAGAAGGGTCGAGATGTGTTTTGACGCAAAAACTAAAGAGAAATTCAACAACAACACGACACTCTTGGATGAGATATTAAGCATTTAGAGGTCTCCAAAAGATAATACATGTCTTGGCTATGATAGAAAGATAGAAAATTTTTGTGACAATAATTATGACTATGTTCCAAAACAACCAAATACATTTTGGAAGAGGTCTCGTATACTTCAAAACGAGTTGGATTCAGGTTTGAACATTATTTTAGTTATATAAATAAATATAGTACAATCAAATGCTTCAATGCTTCAGATGTAATTATATAAGCCATATAGTGAATTACTTTTATATAAGCCATATAGTGAATTACTTTTGAAGGATTTGTAAGATGTTATACCTGCGATGGTTTGGACATAAGGCTCAATATTGTCCGAGAACAGTGAGACAACTGTAAATAAATGTTTCATTTAACACTGACAGAAAAATGTGGAGGGAAAAAGAAAGTAGTTATGGACAGTACCAAAGAGGTTGTATGCATAACAAAAAATGGATAAATAAATCTCCTCAGGTGGATACAGTTGAAGTAGCAAAATATTGTTTCCCTTCTCGGTGATCACTGAAGCCAAGGCGAAGATCATTGAATTCAACATATCATTATTTTTTGAGTTCAAGGAAAGTAGTAATAGGAACTGTAGCTATAATATATTGTCTCACAAAGATTACATTCATTTATATGTGATTTCCAAAGGAAGGAGAACACATAATCATATCAACAAAGCATTGCTATAACAATATCAACAGACACACAGTTATTTCTTTAGGATAAAAACAATATTGGATTGCATGATTGTATTATTGATCACATACATGTGCGCATATACAACACTGATCAAAATTTGCATTATAAATATGTTATTACAAGAAGTAAGAGGTACTCATCCAATTTACAAAATTTGGAGCTTTGAAGCTCAAAATACATAGGAGGATGACCTAGCCACAAATGGAGTACAAGACAAAAATAAAGTACATAAGACACTGTAACGAGTAACGATTGTACTCCGGTAAAAATTGCCGAAGCTAGCATATTTGATTACAAAATTGAAGATAATACAATCATGAATCTTGTCACAAAGACTGAACAACAAAATTAGAATATTACTGCATGAGCTCTGATAAGAATATTAGTTCTCAAAACAAGTGAAACTTAGACATTATCCTTTCAGTGCCTACAATCGAAGCTCAATATACAATGAAGGCTCCTCAGATTTTGGAAATAAACGAAGTTCAAGATTCATTGAAGATGGCTGTGCGGGGTTGAAACAATCAATCGATTGCATAAACTGATGATCCTTTTGAGACTAGTCGAAATTGGAAGCTGAAAAAAAATGGTAGAAGGGGA
The DNA here is from genome assembly GCA_001517045.1 of Pseudotsuga menziesii. Classification (NCBI taxonomy): domain Eukaryota; kingdom Viridiplantae; phylum Streptophyta; class Pinopsida; order Pinales; family Pinaceae; genus Pseudotsuga; species Pseudotsuga menziesii. The sequence continues at coordinate 531,684 of LPNX011030100.1, read as the reverse complement.
GCTCTTGTGAAGATTCGTTGGCAGAATTGATATTGCTATGATCCACTTTTAACTACGTTAATATTTTCTCCTGCCCTAATCACTCAACCCGATATTTTAAAACTGGAATCTCATGCACATTCCTCTAATTTACTTGAGATTGGGAATACCACTCCTCTTCGTATGCTTCCTTGACACGAGAAATGTGACTCTCCCAATTAGTTGTGAACTCTTGTCACTGTGAGACTGGATTGACTCAATAAACAATAAGCCTAGCAAAATCTACATTGAATTGCTGAAGAGAACTAGCCATTGCGATAAAATAAAGCAATGATAGAAAATAAGAAAAGTTGATGGTTATTATGGCGAAGTAGCTCATAAATACCTTGGAGGGTCACCGATTCACACACTTCAAAGCTAGTGAAGGGACACATAATTGAAGTGCATTTATGGCTGAATTGATGAATACTATATGTCAATCAAGTGAGAAGATTGTGAGTATATGGGTCATACCGCACCTCAAGAAATATCATTGCAATTAATATGTCAAATCCCCGTCGAATGAAAAATGGAAATATGTGTGATCGTAGGTGAATTTAATGACACTCATCATGTAATATTTTCTCGTGTGTGAAATCACGTGACAAATTAATGAAATTGCAATATTTAAGATGCAGCCAACAAGCAACAAAAATCAACGATTTGAAGTTCTTAAGTGACACAGAAATAAACATCTATGACATGGCATAATATCTGGTGTAGTAGAAGAAACAAGAAGATGAATTAAGAAGCATGAATCCAGGGGGAGTCAAATAAGGAGTATCCCTTTCCTTTGATGTCAAAGGGGGAGGATGAAGAATGAAGAAGGGAGAAAGGAGAAATGTTGAATAGGAATTGGATGCTAAGGAGGAAAGATATACGCAAATGCAAAATGTAGAACTAAATGGCATGAGCATAGGGGGAGTATTTTGCGCCCAAAAAAATAGCTCATATTCAATGGGAGCTCGATGTTAGTTTGGGTTGACATCAATGCCAAAGTGGGATATTGTTGGCCTTTGGTGTTTCCATTGATGTCAAACAAGAAACAAGCATGATGTCAAACAAATAAGATGGACGTTGATGTCAAATATTGGTAAATGCCAAGACGCATAAAGTATTGAAGTTTGATGTTACTATTGTTGATGTTGAGTAAAAATCCAGTTTGAAGAAATGTATAGAAGTGTATGAAAGTATTAGCAGTATGTAAGATCCATCAGACAATGCCTCTCTATATATGCAAAGCCAGTTTGAAGAAGTATATAGAGAAGAAGAGTGGAAGTTCAAGAAGTGCACAAATCCCACCAAGACATGGGACTCATATGCGCAGATACCACGAAGTAAATGGACTTAAGTGTGTTGATTGTACAACCCATGACTCATTCTCCGGACTTGTGAGTAATATCAAGTCCTATGTATCCTCATATGATTAAGGTGGTGATGTTGTATTGTAAAGTTTGTGAGTAATAACAAGACTGTAGTCTTGTGAGTAATATCAAGTCTGTAAACTTGTGTGTAATATCAAGTTAGTCTTGTGAGTAATATCAAGACTCTAGACTTGTGAGTAATATTAATTGCTACCAATATCCTCATTTGTTGAGGTGGCATGCTTTACTTGGTAAAGTGGTTATACTATGTGATGTATTACTAGTCATGACCACTGAGTGCTATAAGTCTCCTTTAGGGATTAGCTACCCCTAGAGTGATCTACTTTAGCATGTGACTATATGACACAGGGTAATATGATATGATCATCAATATCTGTAACAATTATTTTGAGTATGATATGATAAGATGGATAAATAATAAATACACATGTGGACCATGCAGTAAATAATTAATGATAATGAGATAAGATAAGCATAGAGAAAGAGAAAGGATTCGAATTACTTAAGTATGCCTCCAAGTGAACTCAAATTGTAAAGGCTTCAATTAAGCCTCGGTTGTAATAAGGAAAGCTTCAGTTAAATAAGAAATCTCTCATTGACTCATGCAAAGTGATTTGCATGGATGACATTGAGTGTGAAGCACTGAAGACAATCAGTTAGCCTCCTAACTTTGTGGTCAGACATTTAGTTATGTTAGTTGAATTTTAGTTCAAGACAATTAACCTCAAGTTAAAGCTAAGTGTGGAAAGGAGGGCACATATCTTGTGCATGGTGATGAATCCTAAGTGCCAACTTGGCACTAGTGCTGGTAGGGTGCTAATGTTTGCATGGAAGAATTTTAATGCTCCCAGTTGATTCTCCTCCTATTGTATTCACTATGTTTGATGCTCCTTGTGCATTATGTAGCATTCCATTCACTCCTCCTACATTCCAGTGATTATTGACTTGTTATTAAAGTACTGGGAACTTAACAAGTTTATTATAGTGATTTAGCGGATATCTCTTCTCTATTGTTGTGGTGATATCTATTATCAAGCAATCTGCTTATGTATTGTAAACCATTCTATGCAAATCTATCTATCATACTAAAAATGTTTCTGGGTTTTTCATCCTTTGCATTTGGAGGGTTTTCTCAGGGTATATTTTGTGTCTTATAGATGATTTTTTTATGAGATTCATATATGCAATGATTGATTAACAAAAGTTTTAAAGTTCAAGTATCTCTGATTTTGCTCAAACATTCACAAAGTGCACAAAACTCCACGATGTTGAATTATCAACAATGTTTACGCTGATAAAAATATGGAATGACCAAGAAGTAAGAGAGTTGGGGCATCTACGAGTGAAAGGAATCCCAACTTGTGGACACATCTCTTGTTCAAGAAGAGTATAAATAAGCAAGAGATGGAAGTATTGATGTAATCTTAATGATGAAACATATGTGATATTTTAATTTGGAAAGCTTCTAATTCTTAAGTATTAATGGACCCTTGATCTAGAAGAAGTTTATACAATAGAGCTGATTGCGTAAAATCAATGAAGAACAACAACAAACTATGCACAAATTAAAAGGATGCCCTGTATTAGGATGTGCAAAGAGAATATGCAGTGAATGATGTAGATCACATAAGTGTTAAAGTGTCGATATACAAATTGCAAAAGATGTAGATCACATATTGCAGAAGTGACAAAGTGTTGATATCACAGAGTGCAGAATATTGCAGATCTTAGAAGACACAGACACAAATTATAGAGGATGCAGACGCATATCAAAGAAGACACATATCACAGTTCTGTTTGTTGATTGCATGGGCAGACCCGGGTTTACTATGATCAACCAACAACACCCCTAGCTCACTGGCCCTTTCGGCGACAGACCGCAAGGCGGCCTGAAGTCTCACCCGAAGTGAATCTAATGGGTTGGACAAGGACTCAAGTGTCTTGGAACAGGTTCCGAGGCAATCCTACTGGTGTCGCGCAGCTCTCCTAGCCACGAGACCTCCTTCCTGCGTCTGTGCGTTGCGCGACCTCCTGCTCGCGTCGCGCAGCTCCTCTAGCCGCGAGATGTTTCTTTCCACCACCGTGCGGTCCTTCTCTATGATGCGCACTTTCCCTGACTTGCGATATTTCCAGCCTTAGCGCATCGCCGTGCACCGTGCGACTCGCAGCTCCTGCTCAACGCGAAGTCATCAACCTGCGGTATCGCGCACCGCAGCTTCTCTGCCGATGCGATATCACCTCTCTGTGATATCCTACCTCCGTGGTTTAGCGCACTTAGCGTTGCTCGTGTCGACATGCAAGACTTAACATACAAAGTTATTCAATACTGCATCCAGTAGCTGTTTACGCAAACATAAATGAAACACATACAACATGCCAAAGGCTTTTAACTTATGATTATCCTTCTGTGCTGTGGTGAACTGGTTAATACATTCATCCATTAAACTACAACGAAGTCCATAAAATAACTGAGCAATGCATAAGTAAACATAACACATAAATCAGTCGCATAACACCGATTTTAACGTGGTTCACCTCCAGGATGGAAGTTACGTCCACAGAACTGTGTTTTCTATTATAGCTCAAGGGGAAGGTAAAACACAGTTCTGCTGCACCGCATATGCAGCTCAAGATCTTCTCTCTTAGATCTCTCTTCTCTCTATATTACTCTCTTACAATATACTCTTCCCTCTTAGTTGATCCCTGCGAATCGTTACATGCATGCTCTATAAGCCAGCTATTGGTTTCAGTAAGATTGCTACAGCTAAGACCAGAACCAGAGCTCGGCTTTTACAACAGTCTACTTATCCTTATTGCCTATTTCATTCACGACTGTCTAACTGTCTATCCAACCAACTAGCTAACTAACTAACCCTTTACAATACAAAATTACATTCTTTTATAAGCAGCCCGAAGGTCCTGCTTTTACAACACTGTGGGCCTGTCCCAACAGTAACCCAAACCCTAATTAGTGACAGTCGGTCCTCTCTATCCTTGAGGTAGCCGCTTCTCGTCACACCATAGCTTTCTGCAGTCTTCCATGCTTCCCGGCACTGACCATGGGTACTATGCACCGCTTCTCGTTCTGTCCTTCGCCTTCAATGCTTGAGCCTCGTTGCTCCTTCTTCTTTATGAGGGTCGCTGAGCCCTCCTGTCTTCCGCCGTTGCCTTCAATGCAGTGGGTGAGCTCTCCCTTCTCGGCCGCTCAGGTACCGTTGCCCTTCTTTGACTTTTGCATCTCAAAAAGTCACGGTTTCCGGCTCTGCTCTCCAGCTGGAAACGTGCTACGGCGTCGTAGCTCTGCCTTAACTTCTTTCCGCTAACGCTTATCATTCCGCCAAAACTAGCAGCTTCTTCTGTAGCTGCGGGACCCTGCTCCAACACTGTTATATATTATTCATTTCATGGTGGTAGGAAGGGGCAAGGAAAGGAAGCTGTAGCTTCCTTCCAGTTGGCGATGGAGAATACAAAAAGGGATTTGGTTCTTCCGTTCAGTTGGTGTTGAAGAACGAGAAGAGGAGATTGCAGTGTTCAATCAGGTTAGTGCCTGAAGCCATCAAGTTGGTGCTTGCACAAAAGGTTTAATTCCTTACAGGTTGGTGCTTGTAATCTGCGAGTTGGTGCTTGCAATCAGGTTGATTCCTGAGTGAGTTGGTGCTCACATTTTGGAGATTGGTGTCTCATATCCATGTAAGCAATATATATATTGTGTGGTTCACTTCGGTTTGACCCTAGTTACATCCACAAAATAGGTCTAGGTGGGCCCACTCGAAGGGGCCTCACACCTTTCAGCTTAACACAAGCCTAACCCCAAGAGCGTCGAGGGTATTGGAACCCATGACCTCATATAGCGAAGGTGCTTAAGTGACGGGTGCTCGACCTGTTGAGCTAAATCTTAGGGCTTGTAAAAAATATATACATATACATACATACATACATACATACATACATACATATATATATATATATATATATATATATTACAGATTCTTTGCGCAATTGTATCCATAGAAGGATAACCTAAGGTACATGTGCGTAGATGGATTAGATTCATCAAGCATGTATGGGCAGTGCGATTGGCACCATTCACACAAAGGGAAGTTGCACGAGGATTATTCCAGGGTACCTGTCGAGAGTGGCTAGGATTGAATCATTCAAACCCTGGTGCACGATCATGACCATTCATGCAGAATAAAACCAATAAGAGGTTTTTAAGAGGTGCTGATGCACATGTACATAAAAAGGTGAGCCAATGCTAGAAAAAACCTAACCAGTCACTTGAAAATTAGATACCAGGGCTAGAAAGGTGGTTAAAAAGCCACTTATTAGTTAGTGGAAAATAAATATATGACATGGACACACTCGACGATGACACATGATCTGACTACCACATGGGAATCCATGTGTCATACCACATTAATAGTACACAAAGCAAACAATAAAAAGGTCTAGAGACTAAAAATTGTTTTTTCCCTGACATGAGAAGTTTAGCTTAGAATTCGATGAGACATGTGGAATTTTGATGCCATTGAGGAAAGATAGACAATTTCCAGTGATATGCATGGGCCCATTCTACTCCATTTTTATAGAAATTTTGAATTAGTGGGTTTTGAAGGCATGTAATGAGTGACTAGATGGGGGCTTTGTTTGGGTTGAATTTGTAACGGTGAAACCATGGTCCAAGCACACAGATAAATCTAGTGGATTATGGAAAAACTACAAAGGGTGTGAATTATAAGAATCTACACAGTGGATCTAAGAATCTAATGTAACCTCACAAGAATTGCAATAAAGATAAGAAGAATAATGGAGTGAAAATAATGAAGCAAAAACATAACAGAGAAAACTCAATTGGTATAAAATCCATATGATTATTATTCACTAATAAGGTTACATTTATAATATATCTCCAAGGGAGAAATTCGTGAGCCTAAAGAAGCAGTTGAAATCCACACATGTGGCAAACTTAGACTAGACTTCCCACTAGACATAGAACTAGATATAACACCTGATGAGATCAGTTAACTGAGTGTGAGTGGTAGTTAACTGATGATATGTAGGCATGTAGGGTTCAACTAAGAGTTATAGTTCCAAAAATAACAGAGACAATCAAGGAGGGCGCATAAGTCAGTTAACTAGTATCTAACTGATGCCATAAATTCCATGAGAACTCCAGAGCTGCATGGAATTAAGGATGTCTCCCTTGGTCCCTAAAATCAAGGAGAATAGGAACATTAAGTCCTACTTAGAATGCATGGGTGGATAATGATGACTAAGATGAAAAGTAACAGGTCTAGATGGTGAAAAAAATGAGGACAATTCACTAGGAAACAGATTATGGGGTCAACAACTTGGTCTAGGAATTTAGGAAGATTAAATAATGATTAATCCTAATGTCTAGATGGATAGGATATAATCCAACACCCCCCTTAATCCAGAATTATGTGAAAAATAAAAAGGGATTAGGGCCCAACAACAAAGGGTAAGGTTACCATTTACATTATTCATCCATGTAACTGAGTAAAAAAGAAAAAATACATTGGGAAAATCCTTCCTAAAAAATGGACATGAGGTACACCAGAGATAAAACCCTCCAAATCCTGTGAACTTTATTATATGTCTAGAGGGATATTCTTTTTAGGAAGAAGAGGTTGCTGCTCCCATGTCTGGATCATGTGTTGGATCTCTGCATAGTTTACATGCAAATGAAGGTGCTCAATAGACTTGAATTTCCTAAGATTGGGTCCAAATAAGACTTGAGATGCTAGAGACATGAAATTTGAACCAAGACGTGATCAAGATAAAGTAAAATCAGCTCTAAGCGAATGGTGGTGTCCTCCATATTCTATGCAACTATGATAAATTATGCAAATCAAAATCATGCAGTGGATAGCAAGGATCACAGTGAGAGTAAATGAAACAACTCCATACTGAAATTCGACCTTCAAAACATCCAATAATACACTAAAAAAATGCGAACCAAAGAGAGGCTCAGAGAGTGTATTAGATGCAACAAATGGCTGTTTATGTCCATAATTTGAAATAAAATATAGATAAGAGAACAAAAAGGTTTGGAACAAGAGTCCCAAGTGTGCCAAAACAATGGAAAATTATCTATATTCAAAGGAGCATTGAGGAATTGTGCCAGTAATCAAAGAGGAATAGGTAGAAAGCATGAGATCACCAGATGGGAGTGCAGAAGAAGTACTCTTGAAATTTGATCCAGCCATCAAAATTTCCAGGAGATCTCTAGAATGTGCATCATCATCTTGTGAAGCATGCACATGATCAAGAATAATTGAATTATCACCCTCAAGATAAAAATTTGAAGAATCTGAGAACTGGGATGCGAGAAATCACTGAGTACTTCATCAACAATAGAGGTTTCTGCAATTTTTCTTCTTCAAATTCAAGAACAAATTCGAATCCAAGAAGATGTTGTACCAAGAATACCCGCAAAACAAACTCTGTAAAGATCTATATGGAAGTTAATTGATTCTAAATGATCTATTATCAACCTGGCAGCTTTGATGCCATATAATAATCTGCACAGTGGATCTAAGAACCTAATGTAACCTCACAATGTAACACCCCGGTTTTGACCCCATGGTATTAAAATTGTACATTATGTATATATTGCATTTAAATCATGGGGAGGAGGTCAAGGCCAAGGCCCTGCCATTGATTTGGTGTTTTGTGTATCAGTGATCAAGGTTGATGTCGATGGGTATAGTGTTAATTTAGGCACATTACATTTTGAAGATATCATGTAAATATACAATTTAATAAAATACCACAACTAGTTATGCACTACAATGTAAGATATGGGGGCATGATTTCATAAGGAATAGGGAGGGGAGTTAGTCAAAATCCTAATCCAATAGGACGAGACCAGATGTAAATGGGGGAACCCATAAACCCTCAACTACCCTTTTTGTCCTCTGTCCTCAATCATTCAATTCTTCAAGAAGAGTGGTTGAGGTAGTTAATGTCTTGGGAAGAGCGTGGCATGGCAGTCGATTTTGTGACTGAGCCATCCTGCAGTCTGAGCAGACTTGCAGCCTAGGAATCCACATTCTTTCTTCTGACGCAAGTAAGCACATGAATGCATTCCCAACTCATTATCCCTCAGTCGCCCATAATGTTTTGGTCATTCTTCTTCCGTCCTAGAGGGTGTTCGGGGGGTGGAGGGTTGTTCATTGAGGTGTTCGTTCATTCACGTGTTATTCAGGGTGGTCGAGGGTTGTTCATTATGGTTCAATGTGGATTGTTGTTGTTCAGGGTGATTCTTCACTATCACGAGTCACAAAACAAGTTGTTCTACAGTGTATCTCTTCACCTATCCATTGTTGGAACCATGGCTGTTGTGTAACAGTGTTTCTCTGTGTTACAGAGTGGTGTGGAACCCTCGTTTTCTGTGTTATAGATTGGATCCTTGTGTTGCTATGTCTCCTTGTGGTTTACTGTTATGTGTGCCCTGTTTTGGGGTCTAAGCTGTATGCAAGACTTAGGAGTGGAAGAGACGAGGAATGGGCTTGATAAACCTAGTGCAGAAAGGAACCTCACAAAAAGATAAGAGTGGATGGTGAATATTCTATGCACATCCTGAAGAGGACTGGAAGGGAAGGTATAGCCCAAGGGGTTGTGGAGCAAAGAAGGGGATACTTCCTTGTGTTGGGTGCGTAGGTATTGTGGATTCCATGCTAGATAGATATCGTGGAGGTGTCCCTAGCTCTTGAATGAGCCACTCGCTTAGATTTTCTACCTTTCCACTGCCTTAGTAGCATGATAAACCCAAAAGTAGACTGGCTTGGCTGAAATCCTGATAAACCCAATGGAATATTGGCTTGGATGGGTAGCCTGATAAACCCAATCATATATTGGCTTGGCTGAGCAGCCTGTTAAACCTAACAATGTGTTGACTTGCCCGTGTATTGTTGTGCATTTGGCCATGTGTGATCCTTGGATTGACATCCTGATAAACCCAACTAGATGGCTTCGTTGAGTAGCCTGATAAACCCAACAGTAAGATGGCTTGGCTGAGTAGCCTGATAAACCCATCTGTTAGTTGGCTTGGCTGGTCCTTAACGTGAATGTTGGCTTGATTGTGTGCATTCTGATAAACCCAGCTGTTAGCTGTATTGGTTGTGTATCCTGATAAAACCATCATTGTTTTGGATTGGTTTCCTGCAGCCTGATAAAACAAATTGAGTTTGGATTGGCTGGACAATATGATAAACCCAACTGCAAGTTGGCTTGACTGTGTTGATGTGTTCTGGCTATGTGTGAGCTTGCTATTCCCTAGTTCCTTGTGGAAATCATGCCTAGCTTGGGGGTGGAAATTGTGTTGAGAGATTGCTGAACACAACTGGCCTATGGTTGGGTGGAACATTGTAGCGACATAGCTAGTTGCGGGACAACTTCATCTTCAAGATAAGTATTCTCTGTTGTGTTATTTCTGCAACGTATTTGCTTATGAATGTGCTGATTATGTAGAATGCGTATGAATGAATTAAGTAGAATTTACTGTTGATTAAATGTCCTTGCATTTTCATCTATTTATGCCTTGTATTTTCCACTGCATTTGCTTAAGTTCATGGAGGCTAGAAGCCTCGTTATAGGGTCGAAATGCAGCTATCTTAAGGTAAGATGTGTTTTTTGCCCTCTGAAATCTTCCTGCAGAAGGTGGAAGTCAGAAGTCGAAATCAGGGAAAAATAGGAAAAAGACAAGGCAAAATGTTGGTTTCCTCACCCCGGAGTCCGCAGCGGAAGGCGGGAGGCAAAAATCAGAAAGAGAAAGGAGGAAGGCACAAAGAGGAAAGTGAACAAGTCAAGGTATCGATTTGTTGGTTTTTCGATTTCTGAGTTCCGCAGTGAAAGGCGGAAAGGAAGAATTCTAAAGGCGGAATGTGGTTGAATGATTATGTAAAATGTTGAGTTTCCGATTCCCGAGTTCCGCAGTGGAAGGCAGAAAGGCGGAATGTGGAAGGCGGAAAGTGGTTAAATGATTCCGTCAAATGCTGAGTTTCCAATTCCCTAGTTCTGTAGCGGAAAGTGGTTAAATTATTTCATCAAATGCCGATTTTTCGATTCCCGAGTTTCACAACGGAAGGCAGAAAGGCAAAAGGCAGAACATGGTTAAATGACTCCGTCAAATGTTGAGTTTATGATTCCCAAGTTTCACGACGAAAGACGAAAAGTGGTTGAATGACTCTGTCACACCTTATGTTTCCAGTTCTTAGATTCCGCAGCGGAAGGCGAAAAGGGGAATACGGAAGGCAGAGTGCGGGAAGGTCAGGTTCAGTGCGGAAATGACCTTTCTAGCTATAGAGTGGATCTATTGATGGTGAAACGACGAATAGATCGGTTTTTAAGCCTAAGAATGAATGCTAAAGGATGTTACATGACCCATGATTGTGTTGAAAGAGATAATAAAGAGGAATTTTAAATTATTCCACATATCCATCAGGTGTATGGGCATCAGGTTCATAGACATTGTGGTATTAGAGAGTTGGGGATGCTACATTGTGGTATATCAGATAAATAGTATAGTAGCAGGGACACTACATTATGGTATTAGAGCATTGGGGACGCTACATTGTGGTATCACAGCTATTGGGCAACATTGGGCCTAGATGGGCCAAGTGAATGGTTTTCAGAGCCATTGGTTGCAACATTGCAACTAAGAAGGGTGTTTAAATTCTTAAATTTTTATGCAGCTAACAATATGTTTATTAACACATTTTTGCAAAGTGATAGTGCAATTTGAAAAAGTTGGTTTTGGTTTAGCCATGAGAACCTACAACATGAATGATGCACAAAATCCCTATGAGTATGAGGCAGATGCTATGGGGGAAAACATTTGAGTTGGAAATGCTTAAACATAGTCCAATGGAAGGAGATACCAAGAGACTCTGCCAGATATTGCAGCCACCATGAGAAGCTTGAGGGTGGGATTGCAAATTTGCAGAGAAGACGATAAAAAAATGATTAAAGCTCAGGAAGAGCAGAATCAGTTGAACGCAACCATGCTACTGATTTTGACAAACACCCAAAGGCATATGAACTCTAGGCATCAGGTAGTAAATCCGAAAGGAAGTAGGAGCAGTTCCAGAAGAAGAAAAAGGTATTCTAGTGGATCATTTGACTCTGAAGTATTCACTGGGGGTTCAAGGTCTTCATCTCATAGGAATAAGAGGAAGAGGCGCTACCGAAATTGTTCACGTGATGAATTTAAGAAGGCAAGGCCTCCTACCTTTAATGGTGAGGTAAAGACTGGTCAAGAAGCTGAAGATTGGCTTCTTGGGATGAAAAAGTATTTCCAAGTCCAAGAATACTCAAGAAATATGAAGGCAAGGTTAGTGATATTCAATCTGAATGAAAGATCATCTATATGGTGGGAGCACCTCAGGAAAGTGAAGAAGATCAATGATAGAAAGATCGTGTGGAAGAAATTCAAGAAGTATTTCAAGCAGAAGTACCTCTCTGATAGGTACTATGCTGGTAAATTAAAGAGTTCCATGAGTTGAAATTGGGACAACTAACCATGTAAGAATATGCAAACAAATTCTTGGAGATGTTGAGGTATGTCAGATACATTAGGGATGATAAAGTGAAAATTCAACGTTTTCTGAGTGGGATACCTCAGTCATAAAAGGACAAGATTTAGTTTGATGAACCTAGAACTCTAGAAGAGGCTATAAGGAAGGCCAAGTATTGCTATGATCATAACAAAAACAAACTTGATATTCATAAGGCATGGAAGGACATGAATAATGAGAATTTTGACCAGAGGAAGAAAGGTTTCAAACCTTCTCCTTCCGAAAGCAGTAAAGGCAGCCATCACAAGCTGTGACCAAGCTAGCCAGAGTGATGGAAGACAGGACAAGACACCCAAAAGAGATCATAGAACCACTCCAATGTTGGAGATGCAGAGAAAACCATATGTGTAGGAACTGTCTGCTTGAGAATGGGTATGTAAGGCAAGATCACAATGTCCAAGGAGCTGAAATGGTGGGTCAAGTAGCAAGGACCATCCCTAGAATTTACGCAACACTAGAGGACCGTCAAACAGATCACCAAGCAATGGTGGTTGAAGTTGAAGGTAATATTGCTGAGCAATCTTTTTCTGTTTTGATTGACCCTAGATCTACTCACAGTTATATTACTCCTAGAATTGTTGATATTTGTGCTTTTAAGAAGTTAATGCATAGCAAATCATGGTTAGTTCAACTAGGCATTGGAACCAAGAGAAAAGTTAGTGAAGTGGTATAATTATGCCCATTAGTCATGGAAGGGTTAGTCACTTATGCAGACTTGAATGTTCTGCCACTTGATTCCTATGATATTCTCATTGGAATGGATTGGTTATAAGTGCACAGAGTTAATCTTGACTGCTACAACAAGACATTTGAATGCATGGATGAAGAAGGAAACCCAAGGGTTGTAAGAGAAATTCCAAAGGTGATTTCTGTCAGGGATATTTAACCAATGCAGCTGAAGAAGTTCTGTAGGAAAGGTTGTAGATTGTATGCATCCCATGTTTTGCAGGAAGCAGAGAATGAAACTCCTAGGTTGGAGGACGTTCATGTATTGCAAGAATTTAGGGATGTTTTTCCTAATGAAATTCTGGGGCTTCCTCAAAAGCGAGACATTGATTTTACAATTGACCTTGTGCCTAGAGCAGCACCAGTGTCCAAGACACCTTATAGGATGAGCACACCAGAATTGCTAGAGCTGAAAATGTAGCTACAAGAGTTGTTGGAAAAGAAGTACATCAGGCCAAGTGTGTCCCCTTAGGGAGCACCGGTTCCGTTTGTGAAAAAGAAAGATGGAACACTCAAGTTATGTATTGATTACATACATTTGAACAAGGCTATTGTGAAGAATAAATACCCTTTACCTCGAATTGATGACATATTTGATCAAATGAGAGGAGCAAAGGTATTTTCCAAGATTGACTTGAGGTCTGGTTACCATTAGGTAAGAATAAAAGATGAATATATTCATAAGACAGGCTTTAGAACAAAGCATGGACACTATGAGTTTGTAGTGGTACCATTTGGTCCCACAAACACACTAGCTACATTCATGTGCCTTAGAATAGTGTTTTTAGCAAGTATATGGACAAGTTTGTTCTTGTATTCCTAGGTGACATTCTTATTTATTCTAAGAATGAATAAGAGCATGAAGAACATTTGAGACTAACATTGCAATTGCTAAGGGAGAATAATTTGTATGCAAAGTTAAGCAAATGTTACTTTTATAAAGATAGAGTTCATTATTTGGGTCACATTATCTTAGATGAAGGCATATATGTGGACCATGAAAATATTGAGGCCATCATGAATTGGCCAACCCCAAGAAATGTGACAGATGTGATATCTTTTATGGGACTTGTAGGATACTACAAGAGGTTCATTGAAGGATTCTCCAAGGTTGCACATTCAATCACTTCTTTGAAAAATAAGGGGATAAATTTTGAATGGACACCAAGATGTGAAGAAAGCTTCCAACAGCTGAAGAATATTCTTACGAGTGCACCAATTCTGAAAATTGCAAATACAAAAAAAGACTTTGTGGTGTGTACTAATGCATGTAATCAATGACTTGGAGGAGTTCTTATGCAATACAACCACATGGTATGATACGAGTCCAGAAAGTTGAAAGAAAATGAGAATAACTATGCTACTCATGATTTAGAACTTGCAACCATAGTACATGCTCTCAAGATGTGGAGGCATTACTTAATGGGAAGGAAATTTGAGCTAAGGACAGACCACTATGGTCTGAAAACTTGTTTGATCAACCAACTTTAAATGCTAGGAAATCTAGATGGCTAGATTTTTTAAGTGAGTTTGATTTTGAAATCAAACACATAACAGGAAAAGAAAATAAAGTGGCTGATGCACTCAACAGGAAGGTGCATGAAATGCACGTGGCATCTCTTAGTACTTTTCAATCAGTTTTGAGATAGCATAATATTAATCATACTGCTGAAGATGAAATGTGTGTGCAGATAAAGGACAAATTGCAACAATAAAGTCTTGAAAATAAGTACGAGGGATATAAATTGGAAGAAGATGAACTTTTTATCTATAAGAACATAATTTATATTCCAAATGTGGCAGAATTGAGGAGAATTGTTATGGATGAAATCCATCAAGCTCCATATTCTGGTCACCTAGGATATCAGAAGACAATTGCTACAACCAGAAAGCAGTATTTTTGGCCAGGCATGGAAAAGGACATTGCTGAGTATATTTTTAAGTGCATGAAATGTCAGCAAGTGAAGGTTGAGCATCAACACCCAACATGATTATTGCAACCTTTGCCAGTCCCAGAATGGAAATGGGAGGTTATTTCAATGGATTTTATTACAGGATTGCCAATGACTATGAGACAACATGATTCCATCATGGTTGTGGTGGACAAGTTGACAAAGGCATCACATTTTACATCAGTCAAGTCCACATATAAGGCTGATGCCATTACACAAATTTTCATGAAGTAGATTTTCAGATTGCATGGATTGCCTAAGGCAATAATCTCTGACATGGATACCAAGTTCACTTCCAATTTTTGGAAGGGCTTGTTTGTAGATTTGGGTACAAAGTTGAACTTCAACACCGCCTACCATACTCAGACTGATGGAAAAATAGAGAGAGTGAACCAGGTGCTTGAAGGCATGCTTCGCATGTATGTGATGGAAAAACCGTCCAAGTGGGAGGATTATTTACACTTGGTAGAATTTGCATATAATAGTGGACAACAAGCATCATTGGGAATGAGTCCATATGAAGCTCTGTATGGAAGAAGGTGTAGGACACCATTAAATTGGGATAATCCAGTGAACATGATCGTGCTTGGTCCATAATTGCTCAAGGATATGGAGCAAGAGGTTTCAAATATCAGGTAGAACCTGAAAGCAGCCCAAGATAGACATAAAATCTATGCAAATAAGCATAGAGTGCATAGAGAGTTCAGTGTCGGAGATCATGTTTAACTTAGAGTGATGCCAAGGAAGAGTTCCTTGAATCTTGAAAGTTGTGCCAAGCTGTCACCTAGATATTGTGGGCCTTTTGAAGTGCTTGAAAGACTGGGGACAATTGCATATAGACTTGCATTTCCTGCTAGCACTAGAGCTCATAATTTTTTTAATGTTTCTTTTCTTAAGAAATATGTACATGATCCTAACCATGTGATAAATTGGGATGTGATTCAAGTGGAAACTAAGGGATATTTCCAAACCGAGCAATTGTGCATCCTCAACAAGAAGGTCACAGTGCTTCGAAATTGAGCCCTTGGACAGGTAAAGGTGCAGTGGAATCACTATGGCCCCGATGAGGCTACGTGGGAGCTGGAGGATGCCATGCGATTGTCACATCCATTTTTGTTCAATTTTGTAAAGCACCGAGGACAATACTAATGAAGGGGGAGGGGAATGTAACACCCCAGTTTTTACCCCATGGTATTAAAATTGTACATGATGTATATATTGCATTTAAATCATGGCAAGGATCTCAAGACCAAGGCCCTGCCATTGATTTGGTGTTTTGTGTATTAGTGATCAAGGTTGATGCCAATGGGTATAGTGCTAAGTCAGACACATTACATTTTGAAGATATCATGTAAATATACAATTTAATAAAATACCACAACTAGCTATGCACTGCAACGTAAGAGATGGGGGCATGATTTCATAAGGAATAGGGAGGGGAGTTAGTCAAACTCCTGAGCCAATAGGGTGAGACCAGATGTCAATGGGGGAGCCCATAAAACCTTAGCTACCCTTTCTTTCCTCTCTCCTCAATCATTCAATTATTCAAGAAGAGTGGTTGAGGCAGTTAATGTCTTGGGTAGAACGTGGCATGGTAGTCGTTTCATGATTGAGCTAGCCTGCAGTCTAAGTAGACCTGCAGCCTGGGAAGCTGCATTCTTACTTCTAACGCAAGTAAGCACATGAATGCGTGCCCAACCTGTTATCCATTAGTCACCCAGAATGTTTTGGTCATTCTTCTTCCATCCCGAAGGGTGTTCAGGGGGTGGAGGGTTGTTCATTGAGGCGTTCATTCATTCACGCATTGTTCAGGGTGGTCGACGGTTGTTCATTGTGGTTCAGTGTGGATTGTTGTTGTTCAGGGTGATTGTTCACTATCCTGAGTCATCAAACAGGCTGTTCTGAAGTGTATCTCTTCACTTATCCATTGTTGCAACCCTAGTTGTTGTGTCACAGTGTTTCTCTATGTTACAGAGTAGTGTGGAACCCTCGTTGTCTGTGTTACAGATTGGAGCCCCGTGTTGTTGTGTCTCCTTGTGGTTTAATGTTATGTGTGCCCTATTTTGGGGTCTGAACTGCATGCAAGAATTAGGAGTGGAAGAGATGAGGAATGGGCTTGATAAACCTAGTGCAGAAAGGAACCTCACAAAAAGATAAGAGTGGCTAGTGAATCTTCTATGCACATCCTGAAGAGAACTGGGAGGGAAGGTATATCCCGAGGAAATGTGGAGTAGAGAAGGGGATACTTCCTTGTGTTGGGTGTGTAGGTATTGTAGATTCCAGGCTAGATATATCTTGTGGAGGTGTCCCTATCTCTTGAATGAGCCACTAGCTTATCCATTCTACCTTTCCACTTCCTTAGCAGCCTGATAAACCCAAAAGTAGATTGTCGTAGTTGATAGCTTGATAAACCCAATGGAATATTGGCTTGGCTGGGTAGCTTGATAAACCCAATCGTATATTGGCTTGGCTGAGAATCCTGATAAACCCAACAGTGTGTTGGATTGGCTGTGTCTTGTTGTGCATTTGGAGGAAATTATAAAGAGAAATGAGGCCAAGTGTTGGATTTTTGTGATCCGGAATCCACCCGCAGAGTGCGAAAGGTAGAAGGCGGAAAGCAGAAAGTCAACAAGTCAAGGTAGTGATTTGTTGGTTTTCTGATTCCCGAGTTCCGTAGCGGAAGGCGGAAAGGAGGAAGGCAGAAGGCAGAAAGTGGTTAAATGATTCCGTCAAATGGTGAGTTTCTGATTCCCGAGTTCTGCATCAGAAGGCGGAAAGGCAGAAGGTGAAAGGAGAAAAGTGGTTAAATGATTTCGTTGAATGTTGAGTTTCTGATTCTCGAGTTCCGTAGTGGAAAGCGGAAATTGGTTGAATGAATCTGTCTGACCTTATGTTTTTGGTTCCTGGATTCCTCAATAGAAGGCGAAAAGGGGAATGCGAAAGGAGGAGTGAGGGAAGGTAAGGTTCAGTACGGAGATAACCTTTTCGGCTACAGAGTGGATCTGTTGATGGCAGAACGATGGTTAGATCGGTTTTTAAGCCTAAGAATGAACGCTAAAGGATGTTACATGACCCATGAATGTGTTAAAAGGGATAGTAAAGAGGAATTTTAAATTATTCCGCATATCCATCAGGTGTATGGGTAGTAGGTTCATGGACATTTTGGTATCAGAGCATTGGGGATGCTACATTGTGGTATATCAGAGTAGTAGTAGAGTACCGAGGATGCTACATTGTGGTATCAGTGTGTTGGGGATGCTACACACAAGAATTGCAACATAGATAAGCAGAATAATGGAGAGAAAATAATGAAGCATAAACATAACAAATAAAACTCAATTGGTATAAAATCCATTTGATTATTATTCACCAATAAGGTTACATTTATAATACATCTATAAGGGAGAAATTCATGAGCCTAAAGAGGCAGTTGAAATCCACACATGTGGCAAGATTAGATAGACTAAACTTCCCACTAGACATACAAATGGATGTAACATCTGATGAGATCAACCAACTGATGGTAGGTAGGCATGCAGGGTGCATTTGAGAGTTACAATTCCAAAAATAGTAGAGTCAGTCAAGGACGATGCATACGTCAATTAACTAGTGTCTAACTAGTGTTGATCCCTAAAATAGAGGATAACCCTTGATCCCTAAAATCAAGGAGAATAGGTGCATTAAGTCCTAGTTAGCATGAATGGGTGGATAGTGAAGGATAAAATGACAAATAGTGGGTCCAGATGGTGAAAACAATGAGGACAATGCACTAGGAAACAAACTATGGGATCAACAACTTGATTTAGGAATTTAGGAAGATTAAATAATGATTAATCCTAATTTCTATATGGCTATGTTATTCCAACATGAATCCTAGGTGCAAAAGAAGGCTAAAATCCACTATTTTGGTGCATGTATGTGCAATTTTGGAAAACTTGGAGGAAGTAAAAGTGACCCTGGATGTCAAAATTAGAAAAAATAACGAACTCAAAATGTTATATACTCATCAAAATGTACAACTTTTGTTAGAGGAATTTTTTATATAAATGCTTAGTTTGAGAGATATCCATTTTTCAAAAATAAACTAAGTTTGGAGAAGATGCAAAAATGAAAAGTAGTCAATTCCAAAAATCATACGAATTGAATGGAGCACTGGATCATGTATCTAAAACTTGATAAGTAATCCTTGTCATGAGTATTATTAGTTCCCGATAAAAAAAATTATGGTCCCCCCTATATATTTTCTACAGGTGGACGAAGTTGGTATCATAAGCTAAATGCACTTGCAGGAAAAATATAAAATTGAGCATAATTGGCTATTTTGAAAGGTTGCAATGTTTTGCTTGGAAATCAGAAATGGGAATAGCTATAGTAATTGAAAATATTATCTATAGGGTAACAAATGTGCATAATCATATTCTAAAAGGGCGATTCATATATTTCTAAAAATTGAACAAAAAAGTGCATGTAGCCATAGCTTGAGAAAAAAATGTCAGTATGGGTTGTTCCCAAAATGCAAGAAAATTAATTTTATAATTTTATAATTTATAATAAATCTAACAAGTATTATTATATGAAAACTTTTGTATATACAATATCTTATCAAGGATAATTACGGGTCAACAATCAATATAGTGCAATTTGGGAAAAAATTTGGCCTTGGTTGGACCAAGAAAACCATCATAATGTATGTTGCACATGATGTTTATGTAGCTGAAATGGATGCCATGGGAGAAAACATACATGTTGATAATTTAGAGAGAGATTAAAATGTTGAACTAAATCAAGCAATTCCCCCAAATATTGCAAAAAATATGATAAATCTAAGAGTGGAATTTAAAAGTTGCAGAGCATATAATGAGAGGTTAATGAGAGTTCATGAAGAACATAACCAACTGAATGGAACCATGCTCCAAATATTGATGGATATTCAAAGGAATATTAACCATGGGAAAAATTAATGAAATGAGAAAAAATACTAGAAGTATCTCAATGAGGTATTCTCACAAGAGGTCCCATAGCTCAAGATTGGTTTCTAGAGATAGGACATATACTCCAAAATTCTATTATAGTGAATCATATACCTCTAAACATTCTGGACTGAAGATTCAATCTCTCCATCTCATAAGAATAAGAGGAAGAGTCATTTCAACAACAAATCACATGGGGAATTTTAGAAGGCCAAACTTCCCACTTTTGATGGGGAAGTAAAATCTGGCCAAGAAGCTAAGGCTTGGATTCTTGCGATGAGGAAGTATTTCCAAGTCCATGACTACTCCAGAAACATGAAGGAGAGGGTGGATATACTAAATTTTAATGGAAGAGAATCTATATGGTATGATCACCTTATAAAATTTGAAAGGATCAATGAAATGAATATCTTGCAGAAGAAATTCAAGAAGCACTTCAAGAAAATGTACATCATCAATAGGTACTACGATGACAAAATTAAAGAATTCCATGAGTTAAAATTGGTAGAAATGACCATGGATGAGTATGTCAATAAATTCTTAGAGCCCTGAGGTAGGTTAACTATATCATATGCAATAAGTTCAAAATTATACATTTTCTAAGTGGATTAACTAAGTCATACAATGATATAAGTGAGTTTGATGAACCTCAAACTCTAAATAAAAACATAAGGAAGGCCAAGTATTGTTATGATTAAAAAAAGGCAATAAATCCATATGGAATGGAAGGACAAGAAAAATGAGAAATTTGATCAAAGAAAGAGGGGTTCCAATCCTCCTCATCTCATAAATCAGTAAATGAATCCACCATAGGGTGCTACTAAGACAAATGAGATGATGGGAAATAATCCAAGAGATCCCCTTCAATGTTGGGGATGTTGAGAGGACCATTTAATTAGAAATTATATGCTTTTGAGTGGGAGTACCAAGCATGTTCACAACATTTAAGAGAATGAAAATATGGGTGAGGTGGCAAGGACTGTCCATAGAATTTATATTGCACTATAGGACCTCCAAGGAGATCAATAAGATGTAGTTCAAGTAGAAAGTAAAATTGCCAAACAATATTTTTCTATTTTAATTGACCCTGAATCTACTCATAATTATCTCACTTCTAAAATTGTTGAGAATTTTTCTTTTAAGAAAACAAATCATAGTAAGCCATGGTTGTTTCAACTAGCCATTAGAACCAAGAACAAAGTCAGTGAAGTGGAGAAATGTCCATTAGAAATGGATTGACTCTTAACATGGGTAATTTAAAATATTTTTCCACTTTATTCCTTTGATGTCCTCATTGGAGTGGATTGGTTGGAAGCACATAAATTTAAACTTGATTGCTACAACAAGACCTTTCAATGCATTGATGAAGAATGAATCCCAAGTATAGTAAAGGAAATTCCCAAGATGGTTTTACTAGGAAAATTTCATCATTGCAGTTGAAAAAGTATTTTAGAAAATATTGTTTATTATATGTAGCCCATGTATTGGGTATAATTGAAAATGAAGTTATCAAGTTGGAGGAATATCATGTTTTGCAAGAATCTAGAGATGTGTATCCCGATGAAGTGCTCGGACCTCCTCCAAAGAGAGATATTGATTTCACAATTTATCTTTTTCCAGGAGTTGTGCCAATGTCCAAGATACCTTATAAAATGAATACCCTAGAATTGCTTGAGTGGAAAATGCAATTACAAGAGTTATTTGAAAATAAATACATTCATCTGAGTGTGCCTCCATGGGGATAACGCATGCTATTTGTGGAAAATAAACATGGAAATCTTATGTTATGTATTTATTATAGGTAGTTGAATACAGTTACCTGTTGGCAATATGGATTATAGTTGTCATTGATGTCAAAATAGTTCATGAATGACAAAGGATAAGAAAAGGACACGATGGCAGAGTGAACTCAGTGAAAGACAAAGGAAAGACAAAAATGAGAACTCAATATATGTCAAAGGAAAGACAAAGGTAGCGATGACACAACATGCATGATGAAATGGAAGATATGATGGCATGGCATGGCATATTTGAGGATGTGGCATGGAATATATGATGATATGACATATGGTGGTGTCCTAATGATGATGTCATAAGAGTTCATTAATGACAAATGCCATGGATGAAATGGACATAGATGATAAGATAACATGAATGACTGATCTGAAGACTTCCAAGACAATATATGTAAACAATGGTCAATGAAACAAAGAACAGAGGTCTAGTGGAAGTGGAGATGCAGTATGAATGACAAAGCTGGTTAGACAAATGAAGAGTGGAAGTATAGAAGAGTGAAATGAACGAGAGATAGAATATATGTAACAATCGAAGAACAAAGAAACTATATCTGTGACAGTGTTTATAAATTCTTTATAATCAACACGATGAAATTCTATGTGTGTAGAAATCTTCAAAACTGTTATAAATGGTCGCAACGGATTACCACAAAGAAATCGTGCAGATCCACAAAGTCATGGTGATATCTGCATTCGATCTAAAATCGATGGTCAGGAAGCATCACGCACGAGATCTGATGGTTAAGGATAAATTTCACAAAGGTTAGGCGAAAAAGGTGTTGATCCTAGATTTGTTATCATTTTTGGCAGATAAATTACTCATTTAAACACATATTTTATTATTTTTGTATATTTTATGACACGCAGATCATTATTCAGCCTAAGGTATGAGTGTATTTAAGGTTTATATGAAATATTTTTATTTATCATTTTTTATGGTTTTATTAATTAAAAATGACATTATTAAAGTGCATTTGATGTGTTAATTGATTTATATTATTGTTTGCATATTTTATAATCTTTTTGGGATAAATTAATAAACATAACGCATTCAACCTTTCCTTTCGCATAGCATGTCCAGCTCGACGTCCAGCTTGTC
The DNA here is from genome assembly GCA_001517045.1 of Pseudotsuga menziesii. Lineage (NCBI taxonomy): Eukaryota > Viridiplantae > Streptophyta > Pinopsida > Pinales > Pinaceae > Pseudotsuga > Pseudotsuga menziesii. The sequence continues at coordinate 509,137 of LPNX011030100.1, read as the reverse complement.
ATCCAGTCCGTTGCATGAAACTCGCTGGTGGTTTTCCATATGTTGAGACGTGTTGCTGTAGACTGCAATGGTGAAGTGCACCAGCAGATAGACACTCCATTCTCCCTCGATCGACGCCCAACATATCTAGCTGATGTCCCAACCTCCCGTTTAGCTCTTTGTCCAGATCTCCCATCAGACTGCGCACTGTTGAGAATTAATTCCAGCTTTTAAAACATGAAACAACTTGCAAATGAACTGTTATCCACGCGTCTGGGTGATGAAGCTGTGTTCTAGATAATTTCCAGCCTGCATTCTCCTTCGCTCACCACCACATAAACCATCCTCGTGCTGGATTGATGCATTCAACCCACACTCTAGAAGAGTCGCCACTATGCTCTCCTCTGTTCGCCATCAGTCACCTGCTGCGCTCATCAAGGAACCTGTGCGCCACCTCTAAAGATCGTTCACGCTGAAGAGAAGCCCGTGCACCACCTCTGAAGACTGTTCGCGCTAAAGAAGGGAGATACCTGCGCGTTGGCCTGTGATCAGTTAAACTCCTTTATAGTTGACTACATTTAGAGAGCAGTCGACCACTAAAGGGTCGACTTGCTCATCCCTATAAATTATTATATATAGCACCCTATGTGAGAGAGCTCAGTTAGCCAAAAGAGTTAGGCTAGTCAAACAATATCGGTTCATGTTTTGATATGTTCTTAAGCACTGTATTTCTGTTCCACCGCCTGAATAAAGAGCTGTATGTGTTGCTGTTGAAGATTGCGTTTGAGTAGAAGTTATCCAGGCATCACCCCTAATTGCTGAGAGGGCCCCTCATCAACCAAAGGTTTCTTTTCTTGTTTATTTCCTTTATTTTTCATGTTGTATCTAGTTTAATTCACAGTCTGTTTTATTTCTGTAATGTAATTTGATTTCTAAATTAGATAATTAGACCGCGCACATAGTTTGTTTCCAGTCTTGCTTTCAATCATTTTATTTTTAGTCTGTTGCCTGATTTATTTTCAAGTTAGATAAAATACATTGTTGTTTATCAAGTTAAGTAGATTTGATTCCGTCTATTTCATTTTTGTTTTAATTATCAGATAATATAATTTACATTCCAGTTCATTAATATGCAATGGTTTCTTTATGCTTACGTTTATGAATTTTCTTAAGTTTATTTTGCTGTTACATTTGCTTAATAAGTAGGTTTATTTATTATTCTTATGCATTAGAATTACATCTGCATGACTTCAGCTGAAGGTTAGTTCATTTTGGTTAGTTTTTACCATTTTAGCTGTGTAGCCTGTCATTCAGACATCTTGTTCAGTTTCTTATTTAGCCATCCCTTTCAGACCGATAGTTCAGTCTGTCATTCAGCCCTTAGTTATGTTTTTAGTGTTTTTATGTATTTAAGATTGTTTTTAGTTTTGTTTTTAGTGTTTTTATGTATTTTAAGATTGTTTTTAGTTCTGTTTTGTTAATGTTTGAATTATGTTTTAACTGTAATAATTAAATTATAGTTTTGTTTAACATTAAAGTTAAAATCTAATTGTTTTAGGTTATTTATTGAAGTTTTATTATTTTTCCTTATTTCCTTTTGCCTTGAATGTGTGTTAAGTTGTTTTTGTTTCTTGAATGTTATTGCTGATTTTGTTCTAATATTGTATTATTTCATATTTATGCTTTTTAGATTGATTTATTTGTTTGTATGTGAGATTTAGTGTTATATGTGTTTTCCTTAGTATGTTTTTAGGTTGTCTCTTTTATGATTATGTTATTGTTGAAAGAAATTGTAGGATAGAACCTAAAGATATTTCTTTTATTAAGTTCTACTTGCTTATTTTATTAAGTTTTCTACTTGCTTCTTTTATTAAGTTTTCTAGTTGCTTATAAGTTAAGTTTTCCTTGTACCCTAGTTTCCCATTTGAATAGTTAATTGTTGATTGTATTTCAGTTTAAAGTTTATTATCAATTATTTAGTTTATTATTCTGTCTCAGTTTAATTACTTTAATAAGTGCATTTTTAGGAGTTTGACTCAGTTTTTCATTTTGAAAGATCTTTCGATCTTTTGTTTGTTAAAATATTTACATGACATCCTCTACCTTCGCATATATTTTGTGTCAACTCTAAGTTTAACAACCCCAGTTGATAATTAAAGAATAGGTGGATTAATTTAGACATTATAATACACCCAACAAAAGGTGAAGTTCCACAAAATAGTATAGATCAATGGTCAAGATCTATCCCGCAACAGATCGACAGTGCAAAAAAATCATTGTGGGAAAGCCATTACAGAAACTGAAAAGTAGATAGGAGATAAGTTCCACAAAAGATCAAGATCGGATGACTGAGAATAGATACGCAAGGATATTGACGTCAGAGAATGATTTCTGCTCAAAGAAAAGCGGAAGGCACAGAATCATGAAAAGACTGTAGGAAATGTCATAGTTCCAGATTCCGCATCCCAAGATCCGAAATATTGACGGTTAGAAAGACATCCGCGAAAGATCGATGATGCAGAAAGGTTAGTGTGGAAAATGGAAGGCAAAGAAGTGTGAAAGAAACATTTGAGCTTTTGAGAACCTGCACTCCGCATCCCTAGTTCCAGAAGATCAACAGTCATGAAGAAGCCCGCAAGATATCAACGGTGCATAACGATTGAGGAAAAAATATAAGTGCGGAAAGACATTTTGAGAAATGTCATGGTTCGATAATACCCATAACGCATCCCATCTCATATATACGGTTGGGAAATAGTCTGAGATAAATATCAACGGCTCAGGATGAGTGCAGAAAGACAACTGTGGAAAACGATTGCGGAAAGCTAATAGTGTGGAAAGACATTTTTGAGATCTACGGTTAAGAAAAACCCAAAATAAGATCAATGACTCAGGGTGATTTCAGAAATAGAGACTATGGAAGAATGTGACTAAAAGGTTAAACTATAAATTGATTAACAAGAGGTTAGGGAATGTTCGAAGGGAGCCTGCAGAGGAGAAGATAGCATGAGGAATCATATAGGGAAGAAATAGAATCCCACAGAGGACATGAGGAAGCTCGTCACTTGTAAATGGAAGGTAAGCCAGCGTAAGGAAATATACAGGGAGCCTACAGAGGAAGAGAGATCGCAGGTCTGAAGATGGTTTGTTAATTAAGTAATTGATTAAAGAAGTTTAATTTAATAAACATAATTAAGAATGAGGAATAGAGAAATGAAAGAGCATGTTGGTTTGGAAAAGGTGTGTTTGTCCAGATTGAAGAGGCATGAATAGTTTTGAAAAGGTATGTTGCTGTATTGATATTAAAAAGAAGCATTTAAGCAAAAGATTGAAGTAGAAGAAAGGTGTCTCTATCATCTAGATCTATGCAACCGAAGCATAAGAAAGAGACCAAACCAGAGTAACAAGAGACAATGTTTTTAAGAAGATCTGGAAGTTTAATAATATCAAATTAGTGTGGCAGGGTGGTGCTAGGGCAGGCTACATGCCTACAAGGAGGTCTTAGCCTCCTTCCAGTAGTGGCTGGAGAATCAGGGTATTGGTGTATCCTTGTCCATAGGTGCAAGAAGAAACCAGGGTATGGGTGCATCCTTTAGTAGTGGCTGAGAAACTTGGGGATTGTGGTCTCCAACAAGTTGGTGCTGGAAAATAACTATTGTATATTGTAAAACAAAGTTTTGGAGATAATAGAAACATGTTGGTGGTTTACCTTATTGGGTTTCATGTTAAAACATTGTGTCCAAATTTGGTTTTACATTTGCTAAAATAAAAGAAATTGTGTTTAAATTTTTGTCACCGATTCACCCCCCCCGTCTCAGTGACAAGACATGATCCATCAATTTGTATCAGAGAAGGATCCTTCACCACCATTTAACCATTGGAAGGGAGATACTATTACAACCACTATGGATCAACAAATGAATATGTCAATTAGAGTCCCCATATTTGATGGTGAATACCATGTTTTCTGGAAAATTAGAATGAAAAAATATCTGGTGTCCATTGGTTTGGAAGTTGGGAATTAGTTGAAGAAGGATATAAATTTCCAGAATTCACTCCCATAGAAGCAGAAGAAAGGAAGAAATTTTGGGAACATGCAAAGGCCTTAAATAGATTACAAGCTGGAATAAGTAAGAAGGTTCTTGAAAAAGTACTGACCCGTAAAAGTGAAAAAGATATTTGGGACAAATTGGAAACCATATATGCAGGAGAGTCCAAAGTAAAGATGGAAAACTTCAATCTCTCAGAGTACAATATGAAAGTCTAAAAATAAAGGATGAAGAAAATATCTTAGAGTACTTCGAAAGAATTGAGAATCTTGTTAATACAATCAATGGTTTGGGGGTAGAAGTATCAGACTATGAGTTAGTTGAAAAGATAATAAGAACACTTCCTATGGCATATAATCCCAAAGCATCCAATCTTGAAGACGAAGAGAAGCTAGAAGATCTCACCATGGATGAATTGTATGGAATCCTCACATCCTATGAATTAAGACTAGGTATTGATAATCTACGAAAAGGAGAAGCGACTTTCAAAGTAATAAATAAAACAAACTAGAAGAAAAAAATTTAGACCAACCATGATGAAGAGTCTGATGAAGAAGAATCCAATTTTGTTAAAAAAATTCAGAAAGGGTCAGGGAAATACAAAGGCAAGCTGCCCTTCAAATGTTTTAATTGTAGCAGAATTGGGCACTTTCAAGCCAAGCGTCCTTATCCCAAGGAAGAATATGAAGATGAATATGACAAAAACAAACAATACAAGAAAGAGGGAAAATTCCACTATAAGAAAAATTACAAAGAAAAAAAAATTATACTCAAAAGAAGAAGAACACAACTCATATGAGATTAGTGATGATGAAGTCCTTTTTCTAAGTATTGAATACTCTAATGAGATAGAATAAATTGAGCATAAGAAAGAGCCAGAAGATGAAGTAGAGGTTAATATGGAAAAGAACTATTTAGTGCTTGGAATGGACTAAGAAGATACAAAAACAAATATAGACAGTTGAAAAGTTTCTTAGTTGAACACTAGGAAGAGCATGAATAGAAAGAAAAAGAGATGAAGAAAATCATGAGAAATATGAAACACCAAATTCAAGAGGAAAGTAGGATAGAAGAAAGACTGGAGAAATATCTGAAAGAAAAAACAACTAACCTGTGAAAGAATGGAGGCAGAACTAGTTCACTTAAGAAAAGAGCTTGATGCAAAATTTATCCAAACAAGATATGAAAATAGTTCTAAAATCTTAGATAAGATTATAACCTCACAAAGGGATACAAGTAACAAAAATGGAATAGGTTATTCTCAAGAAGAAAATCAAGTTAGCTCAAAATCTTATGCAACTGCTCTTCTTAGTACATTCAAGAAGAAAGAAGAATAAAATACAAGCAATGGTCAGAACTCCAGAAGATCATTTCCACCCATCAAGAAGAAATTCAAGACAACTCCAAAGAACATTAATCAAAACAGGTATCCTCATATTTTCCTTGGTTATTGTTTTAAATGCTCTAACTTTGGGCACAAAGCTATGAATTGCAGAGCATATGAAAGGAAAAGTTTGAAGGTTAAAAACTATAACCTCAAGGACGAACAAACAATTGGTCAAGTTAAGAGTAGAAATTATAACCCCTTTACACCTCTACAAGAAAGAAATTTAGAATTCTTCAATTGCCATAACCATGGACATAAAGCAAGCAATTGTAGATTAATGGAAATCTCAGAAAGATCAAAAGACATTAGAAAGTAGAAAAAGATTTGGAAAGAAAGAAATTTGAAAGAATAATGTATGAATACCCTAGAAAAACAAGATTAAGGAGATCTCCAATGTGTTGACAGTGATTGGTCAAAACACATGATAGTAGATGATGCCAAGTTTTTGAAAAATCAGAAGGAACCTCATGGAAAGAGTTGGAGAAGAAAGGAAGACTCCAAAGATATAGAAGAAACCAAGATTTCAAATATAAAAAAGGTTTCCCAAGATGATGAGGGTTTTAATAGTGTTGTAGATAGGATTGAAATTCATTATGATGGAAATAAATACGATGAAGAAGGAATTAGTGATAGTGGTGGAATTGAAGATGGATGATTTTTCTAAAAAATCCCACATAACCTAGAAGAGAACCCTTAAATAAAGCATTAGAGAGGATCATGTACTCAGGGGGAGAATGTTTGAAAAGTTTTTTGCCATTTATAACAATGTTAGTAATGGTTATATTGTCATCCTTGAAATCATAAAGAAAAATGAAGACCAAAACTATAGAGCAGTTTTGAAGAGCTTGTTGAAGCAAAGTTTTTGCAAAGGATGAAGGTATCTTTGAATGCAGATTTGATATCACGACTTGATACAAATGCATAAAGAATGAAGAGAGATACCACAATTGGATTTGATCTCAGCTTTGAAGAAGGAATGTGCTTTCAAAGAGGAGAATTATTGTTGTGGGGGGAGTCTATGAACTCGTCATCCAAGGTCCTTACTCAAAGAATCACTACAAGAAGGATGATAATGAGGTTCGACAGCTAATGAAGATCTAAATGCATAGGTTTAAGGAATTTTGGTAAAGGCGGACGTAGGTTAACTTACATGGAGAATAGACCATTAGATTGTTATATTTTTATCATTTATTCAATATGATCTTAGGATCTTATCTGAGAGAATAACATGCACAATAATAATCACAAGAGACAAGAAACACAAAAAGTTTTCCTCAGGGAAACCATAAAGGAGAAAACCCTGCAACTTCCTCAGAGATAGAATGAGCACCAATGGAAAAAGTAAAACCCAAAGACACAAAGATGATCTCTGATAGTTGTTCTCTCTCTTACTTGTGCGAGATCCTATTCTCTCACTCATGCGCTACAATTGAGTGAGTGTATATTTCGAATAGAGAGTCTCACTCTCTATTTATACTAGTTTTCTACTTGACAATTACTCACCAAGGCCGACTTCTCTAGGAGATTCTAATAACCCTAGTACCCCTCAACTGTGGGGACTATTGACCCTACTTACAATGAAGGGTTAAACTCTATGACTTTACATGACTTTATTATATTAATGATTCTCCTGATAGGAACATCGAGGTACAAACAAATACAATATATAAAATATAGAAGTGAATACATTCAAAAGTTACAAATTCATCAACACTCCCTCTTAACTAGGAAGGTATTCTCTTGACACAATTCATCAGCACAAGTCTTCGTCACTGGATCATTCATCAAAGATGGATCATAATCAAAGCTAGATCATCATCATCACTGGATCATCATTGAAGCTTCATCATCATCATCACTGGATCATCATCATCATCAGCGCTCCCGCTATCTCGAACAAATGGTGCTATCTCTCAATTCTTCTTGTCATAGGAAGTTCTATAGATCCAACCCTTTTTCATGCTAGTTGTAGGCCCAGCCTCCATGTATGTCTTCATCAATAGAGCCAAACTTTGTCATGCTGGATGTACTGCCTTGCCCTTGCAAGGAATTCCCCTACAAAGCCAGCCCTTTTTCATGCTGGATGCGGCACCTTGCCTCTACAAGGATTTCCCCTATAGAGCCAACCCTTTTTCATGCTGAATGTAGCACCTTGCCTCTGCAAGGATTTCCCCTACAGATCCAGCCCTTTTTCATGCTAGATGCAACACCTTTCCTCTGCAAGGATTTCCACTATAGAGCCAACCCTTTTTCATGCTGGATGCAGTACCTTGCCTCTGCAAGGATTTCCACTACAGAGCCAACCCTTTTTCATGCTGGATGCAGTACCTTGCCTCTGTAAGGATTTTCACTACAGAACCAACCCTTTTTCATGATGGATACAGTACCTTGCCTATGCAAGGATTTCCACTACAGAGCCATCCCTTTTTCATGCTGGGTGTAGTACCTTGCCTCTGTAAGGATTTCCACTACATAGCCAGCCCTTTTTCATGTTGGATGCAGTACCTTTCCTCTGCAAAGATTTCCACTACAGAGCCAACATTTTTTCATGCTAGATGTAGTTCTTAGAACTTATATCTGACCATGGGAGGCCCATCCTGCCACCATGTCAGAAAGGCCAAGCACTTACATCCATTGGCATGGTAGGACACACCATCTACAATCTGAGGAAAGGCCCAACACTTACATCCACCGGCATGGTAGGACACACCATATACCATCTGGGGTAGAGCCCTACACTTAAATTTGACCATGGGAGGCCCTACCTACCACCATGTCAGAAAGGCCCAGGGACTCATCACTTCCCCTTGGAAGGAACCTTGTTATGAGAAACACCAAGCTTCTCTCTAAAGTACTCAAACTTCACTCTGGCCATTTCTAGTATAGAATCACATTAGGGATGATTACATCCAAGGATAACCTAGGAGCTTCACCAGTACTGATTACATCCGAGGACAACCTATAAGACTATTTACGTCTAAGAAACATATGAGATTCGCCAGTATTTTATGCTCAGACAATCTGTCTCCACCCTGTCTCATCGGCTATGCTAGAACTCATCACTCCCTCTTTCGAGAGATCTCGATCTGGATCACATACTGGAGCTTCACTGCTCCTCTCTCGGCTATACTTGACGCTATGCAGGACTCCATCTTTCCAAAATAGTAGCCCATACTAGATCTCAAACCGAAGAAGCAACCCAAGGTTCTCTTCTTCTCAGTTGTGCTACCAATCCGAATCGACATAACCATGCATGTTAGTATTTTGATTCGTATCATACTTGAGCCCATACTCAACTGTACCCTTCAGGTACCTCAGAATATGCTTTGTAGAAATCATGTGAACATGTCTCGGATCCATCAGGAACTGGCTCAATGTGTTCACAGCAAAGAAAGTATCTGGTCTCGTATTCGTCAGGTACATCAAGGACCAAATCATCTGACGATACATCATGGCATCAACCAAATCTGATAAAGCATTGCTCAATAGCTTCAGGTTCGATGCCATAGGTGTGGCCATGGCCTTGCAGTCCATCATCCTGAACCTGTTCAGGAGATCCACTACATACTTCCCTTGTCCAAGGAAGATTCCATTTGCACTCTGCCACACCTCCATGCCTAGAAAGTAGTGCATCATACCCAAGTCCTTCATCTCGAACTTAGCAGCAGATCTCCTTCTTGCAACTTTAATGAGTTCCACTTTTTCTGTTAGGAACAAGTCATCGACATATAACAGGAGGATCACTGGTATTCCACCTTCAACCATGAAGTAAAGGTTGGAATCCTATTTACTCTCAATAAATCCTAGAGCCATCAGTAAGCCATCCATCCTGTCATACCATGTCGAACCTCAGGATCTTCTACAGTCACTCCCTATGAAGTGGAGCATCATTCTCCCTTTACCTTTCATACTCTATGTATTGAAACATTATGTACTGGAGTGACAAGTAGCTTCCTCTGCTACTAATATTCTATGTATCCATCTAGGGTCACTGGATACCAAGATCCTCTATCTTGAACCTTTTCAAAAGTTCTTCTCGCACTCATCTGTGAACTTGTTATCCTATATAGGCTTTCATCTTCAACCTTGTAGCAAAGGTTAATATCTTCATCACTCTAGGTGATCTTCAAGCTCCTCATTTATGTGTTATCCCATGGGTTCCTTCTGAGCTCGTACAAGGCCTCTTTAATTTGCACACATGATTCTAATTGTCATGTGTCTCAACTTCTAGTGGCTTCTGGTACACATTCATTGAATGAATGAATCCCATGATCCTCGGAGGCTATTCAAGTTGGTTATCACAATTTCTGAATTCCCCACTTCTTCATCCACTTCTTCAAGTTGTTCTTTCATTTGAGAGACCCTTGTAAAGTATGATTGCATGGTCTCTGCATTCTATATCTTTACATTCTTCAAGTGGTTTCTCAAAGTCATCTTCTGATTTATTTTCTTCCCTTCAAATAGCTTGGTCAAGGAACCAAACATCTCTTTAGGTGTATTTAGGGAAGACACCTGTGGTATAAGGTGATCCTTGATATAATCAACAATAATCCTCTTGGCCTTGACCAAGTTCTTCTTATGTAAGGCCTTAGCCTCATCTCCCTCTGGAACTGGAACCTCTCCACTTATGTAGGTGTCCAATTCATTTTCTTTAAGAACTAGTGAAATCCTGTACTTCCATTCTTGGAAGTTTTCATCTTCACCAATCTTGTCATCAAGCTGGTGTGATAGGTCATTTTGAAATGAGAACCTCAAATGTAAATAACAAAAGATTAGATCTTATCGATTTGAGGTGTCCGTCTTGGTTCCGGATATGGCTGATATAGGGTTTGTCAGAGAAACCCTAATTTTGAAAACTTGGAATATTTCATATCTGATTGGATAGAAATATGTGCCCCCTAAAGGCGAGCTGAGAAACATACTCATTTTCCCAAAACTGTGATCAGAACTGTAAAATATCTGATGCCTTAGTTTTCTTCAATTTCTTCTGCATAATTGTATGATATTGTTTCTGCAATATACCTTAAAGTAATGATCCTCTATGTCTGAAAATTTTCATTGACATAGCCTCATCTATCCTATTTACAAAAATTCAGGTTTGAGTAGAATTGGTTTTACCAACTGGGACTTATGATAGTTTTCCCAAGGTGACTTATTTCAGGACTGTTCAGAATATCTAACTTGTACGGACTTCCACGTGTATCTGTTTCACCTTCAGGGTATCAAAATTTTAACACAAAAATTAAAATCCGTGCCCTATTTGGGAAATCTTGTGAAATTTCATTTGGACCTTTGTATCCCGATATATAGAAAGTTCCCCCAGGTGTCCTGTTTAGTGATGAATCTAGGGAGAGGCTGGAACCCTGATTTGGAGGAATCATATACCCCATAATATAGAGAATATGAGGCTGAAACGTTTACACAGGGTACATCAGGAATTTATCTTTGTCCTGTAAAAGTTTTGGCTCCTGGTACTTCTCAAATATCAAGATATAGTGAATTCACCAAAGTGACTAGTTTTAGTCTTTTAGGGTTTCCTGGTCTGGGGTCAAATTTGGGTTTGACTTTCCCGGAGTTTTACCCAACCAATTTTTTTTATATTGGTCTCTAAATTTCTATTTTTAGGAGGAGAGAAATCCTATGGTGGGTTCACTCAAAAATTCCTCTTCTGTGAAAATCCCTAATTTCCTGCAGCAGTGACGGGTCAAAAATTGAAAATGCCCGGAATCAAATTCTGCTTTGACAGAAAGATGCACCCTTCAATGGAGAGTTATCCTAGCATCATTTTGTTGATGATATGTGTAGAGAGACTGAAAAAGTAAGAAGCCCTAGCTTCTACAGCTGCACAATGTCTTCTTCTCAGGTTAGCTCTGATACTATGTTATATTTTTATCATTTAGTTTATACGATCTTAGGATCTTATCTGAGAGAAAAACATGCACAAAAATAATCACAAGAGACAAGAGACAAGAGAAACAAAGAGTTTTTCTCGGGGAAACCATAAAGGAGAAAACTGCGCAACTTCCTCAGAGATAGAATGAGCACCAATTGCAAAAGTAAGACCCAAAGAGAGAAAGATGATCTCTGACAACTGTTCTCTCTCTTACTTGTGCAAGCTCCTCTTCTATCTCTCATGCGCTATAGTTGAGTGAGTGTATATTTCAAATAGAGTCTCACTCTCTATTTATACTAGTTTTCCACTTGAAAATTACTCACTAGGGTCGACTTCTCTAGGAGAGTCTAATAACCCTAGTGCCCCTGAACTATGGATTGCTCCGAATTACAATGGAGGGTTAACCTCTATGAATTTACATGACTTTATTATATTAATGATTCTCCCAATAGGAACATCGGGGTACAAAGAAATACAATATAAAAAATATACAAGTGAATACATTCGAAAGTTACAAATACATTAACATAGATGGGTAGAGGTAGATAGATCTACAGTCCTGAAAGATTCTGCCGTTTTAACATACAAGGAGAAATAAATTTATCAGATCTACAAAATTACTTGGAGCCTACACATTTCAATGTGGAAAATTCAAGGAAGAATAGGTCTACAGTGGAAAACAATTCCGTTAGTTAAACTTGCAAGGATAAAGTCAGAATGGAGATTTGTGGAATTAGGAAGGGACCGCATATTTCGACGGTCCAAATGAAAGATTGGTTTAGATCAACGTCCTTGAGCGATTTTGTTGGGTAAAATAGTACAGAGAAAGAAAACCTTGATGAGCACGATATTTGATGAAATCCACCCTATGATATTTCAGGTCCATCGTCGATCTAGATCGGAAGGTCCTTCAGTAATTTCACTGAAGAACTAGCAAGTAAGTGAATTGCTGAAGATGGGAGCGAAATCTGTATGAAATCCAATTCACCGAAGGTTTGAACTCTGCTCATCGTTGAAGCGCTGCTTGTGGGACCATTGGCCAGGTGAGGTTAATTAAGCGGTTCTACCAAATTTAGAACCCTACTAAATCTAGTGACAACCCATCTAAATACTTTTATGTCAGAACAAGGATTATGTGAAGATCTATTGAACGCAGAAAGTTACATAATACAGTTAAAAAAGAGAGGAGAACAATGTGTGGAAGAAAATGCCGAGTGTAAACTCTGTCACAAAAATGTTGGAAAAGGAGAGGAAGTACAATGACAAGGGGAGTACATGGATCTATCATTTAATTTCTCATTCAAGAACCTGTTGCAAGAAAGGAAATTTTAAGATAAATGATAATACATTGATTAAATACCAACTTCAGTTAACAAAGGGGATATATGATGATAGGGGGAGTTGTCAGAAAGAAGAAAGACAGGAAATCCTCAATGGCATAATAGGTTATCCTTTGTCATTGTTGTCAAAGGGGGAGAAGGTTTGGGTGTTGCCATCAATTCCAAAGGGGGATATTGTTGGCAATATGGATTATAGTTGTCATTAATGTCAAAATAGTTCATGAATGACAAAGGATAAACAAAGGACGTGATGGCAGAGTGAACTTAGTGAAAGACAAAGGAAAGACAAAAGGTGAACTCAGTATAAGTCAAAGGAAAGAGAAAGGTAATGATGACATGGCATGAATGATGAAATGGAAGATATGATGGCATAGTTTAGGATGTGGCATGACATATATGATGATATGGCATATGATGGTGTCCTAATGATGATGTCATAAGAGTTCATTAATGAAAAATGCAATGGATGAAATGGACATGGATGATAAGACAACATGAATGACTGATATGAAGACTTCAAAGACAGTAGATGTAAACAATGGTTAATGAAACAAAGAACAGAGGTCGAGTGGAAGTAAAGATGCAGTATGAATGAAAAAATTGGTTAGACAAATGAAGAGTGGAATTATAGAAGAGTGAAATGAACGGGAGATAGAATATATGTAACAATCGAAGAACATAGAAACTATATCTATGAGAGTGTTTATAAATTATTTATAATCAGCATGATGTAATTCTCTATGTGTATAAATCTTCAAAACTATTAGAAACAACTGCAGAGAATTTCTGCAAAGAAATCGTGTAGATCTGCAAAGTCATGGTTAAGGATAATTTCTGCAAAGGATAGGTGGAAAAGGTGAAGTTCCAAAAAAGAGTATAGATCAACTATCAAGATCTATCCCACAATAGATCGACGGTGCAGAAAAAATGTTGCGGGAAAGACATTACGAAAACAGAAAAGTGGATAGGAGATAAGTTTAAGAAAAATATCAAGATCGAACGACTGAGAATATATTCGTAAGGAGATCGATGACAAAGAATGATTTTCACACAAAGAAGAGCGAAAGGCAGAAAGAGGAAGGATCAGAATCATGAAAAGATTGTAGGAAATCTCACAGTTTCGCATTCTGCATCCTACGATCCGGAAGATCGATGGTCAGAAAGTCATCCATGAAAGATCGACGGTGCAGAAAGGTTAGTGCGGAAAATGGAAGGTGGAGAAGTGTGAAAGCAACACTTGATATTTTGAGAACCCGCACTCCACATCCCATGTTCTGGAAGATCAACGGCCACGAAGAATCCCACAGGAGATCAATGGTGTAGAACGATTGAGGCAGAAAGCTAAGTGCGGAAATAAATTTTGAGAAATGTCATGGTTCAACAATCTTCAAATGGAATCCCATCTCAGATCTATGGTCATGAAACAATACGTGATAAAGATCAATGGTAAATATCTATCCCACAACAGATCGACGGTGTGGAAAAAGTGTTGTGGGAAAGCCATTTTAGAAACATAAAAGTGGACAGGAGATAAGTTTCACAAAAGATCAAGATCAGACGACTGAGAATAGCTCCGCAAGGATATCTATGGCAGATAATTATTTTCGTACAAAGAAAAGCGAAAGGTGCAGAATCGAGAAAAGACTGTAGGAAATGTCACAGTTCGGCATTCTGCATCCTGCGATCCTGAAGATTGACGGTTAGAAAGACATCCGCGAAAGATCGACGGTGCATAAAGGTTAGTGCATAAAATGGAAGGTGGAGAAGTGCAAAAGCAACGTTTGAGCTTTTGAGAACCCGCACTTTGCATCCCACATTCCAGAATATCATTGGTTGTTTATTGGTCAATACTGAGAGGGGGGGTGAATAAGTATTGTTATCTTTTCACTAATTTAACCACTTTTTAAATCTATCATTAAAAACACATAACAATAAGAATACACAAAACACGATTTTAATGTGGAATCCCAATAGGGTAAACCACCAATACGTCCTATTACTGCAAAATTGTTATTTACAAATAGTTTCTCCTGCTACTATAGATAAGGATGGTATTACACCCTATTTACTAGCAACTACTGGAAGGAGGATACAACCGCGTGGTTTATCAGCTACTACTGAAAGGATGCTACGACACCATATTTACCAGCTACCACTGGAAGGAGGCTACAACCTGTTGGTTTATCAACTGCTACTGAAAGGATGCTACGACACCCTATTTACTAGCTACCACTGGAAGGAGGCTACGACTCCCTGGTTTATCAACTACTACTGAAAGGATGCTATGACACCCTATTTTGTCAGTTATGACTGACATGATGCTCCTACACCCTATTTACCAGCTTCTTCTAGAAGGAGGCAACAACCCCCTACAGGCATGTTTCCTACCCTAGCGCCACCCTGCCACCCTAATATGTTAGCTTTCTTTTCCCTCCATTTTTTATCACACCCACTGGTCTCTATTTCTAATCTTCTAATGTGGACCACGAGACACTTCTCTCACTCATACCTCTGTGTATAAGTACCTTCATGTTTCCTATGGATGCATCTCTTTATTTTGGAAACCCCTTTCACAATCATGCCCTTTCAAATCTGATAGTCACACCTTTTCAACAAACTATGATTAATTATTTTTAATTAAATAATTAATTAAAAACTTCTTGATCACTTCTGATTTGCGAGCTCCCTTCTTCTCTGATTGCAGGATCCGTCAAACCAATGCCTGTGGACTTCCTCTCCTCCATTAGCAGGAATACTCTATCTTCAGACCTTCAGGCTTCTATTTTTCTCATGCCTGTGGGATTCTTTTCCTCCTCTACAAGATCTATGCGAGCTATCTTCATCGCAGACACATCTGGACATGTTTCTCTCACAAAACACATGCTTCACCTTCCATTTACGAGTTTCTTGTTGGAAATTCTTCTTTGCTATTTATGGACTCACCTTAGAATTCATTTTCATAGCTTGACTTAATGTTTTCTGGTGCTTCCACAATCTCCTTCTCCATAATAAATCTAGGCCTTTGATCTGATTTTGAGACTCTCTGGTCCGTCGATCTAACACATAGATTTCCTCCTCAAAATTGTATTTCCGCACCACAGTTTCCTCATCAACGATTCCCCATAGTTGATATTCATTGAGCAGTTTCCTGACCGTTGATCTAATTTCTAAGTCTCTTCGAACCGTCGATATAACACATAGATTTCCTCCTCGAAATCGTATTTCCACACCACAGTTTCCTCATTAATGATTCCCCACCGTTGATCTTCATCGGGTGTTTTCCTGACCATTGATCTGAAATAAGATGTGAATTGCGGGATGTGGAGATGTAATATTTCCTCAAATTGTATCTCAAATTTTCGCAAGATCCTTTCCACAATATCCTTTCTGCAAGCTTCTTTCCGCAAGCTCCTTTCCGCAAGCTCCTTTCCGCAAGCTCCTTTCCGCAAGCTCCTTTCCGCAAGCTCCTTTCCGCAAGCTCCTTTCCGCAAGCTTATTTCCGCAACTTTTCATCCGCACTGTCGATCATTTGCGAAGTCTTTCCTGACCTTCGATCTTCTAGATTATAGGTTGCAGGTTCATTGAATCTTTAAACATTATTTCCAAAATTCCCTTTCCGTATTTTTCTTCCACACCATTGATCTCTTTTTAGCAGAACTAATATCAACCGTCCAATCTTCCGGATTGCGGGTTGCGGGTTCATAGAATCTTTAAACGTTATTTCCGCAATTCCCTTTTCGCATTTTTCTTCCGCATCGTCGATCTCTTTTTAGCGAAACTAATGTCAGCCGTCTGATCTTCTGGATTACAGAACTTCATCCTTCTGCTTATCTTTTGCGGAACTGATCCTTAACCGTTAGATCTCATGCGGGATGCTTCTTAACCATCGATTTTATATCAAATGTGGATCTCACCATGACTTTGTGGATCTGCATAATTTCTTTGGGGAAATCCTGTATGACTGTTTCTAATAGTTTTGAAGACTTATATACACAGAGAATTTCATCATGCTGTTGATTATAAGGAATTTATAAACACTCTCGCAGATATAGTTTCTCTGAAGAATTTATAAACACTCTCGCAGATATAGTTTCTCTGTTCTTTGATTGTTACATAGATTCTATCTCCTGTTCATTTCACTTTTCTGCAGTTCCACTCTTGATTTTGTCTAACCAACTTTGTCATTCATACTGCATCTATATCTTCCACTCGAACTCTATTCTTTCTTTCATTAACCATTGTTTACATCATACTGTCGACACTGTCTTGGAAGTCTTCAGATCAGTCATTCATGCTGTCTTATCATCCATGTCCATTTCATCCATTTCATTTGTTATAAATGAACTTTTATGACATCATCATTAGGACACCATCATATTCCATGTCATCATATGTGTCATGCCACATCCTTAACTATGCCATGCCATTCCATCACTACCTTAGTGATATCATCATTAGGACACCATCATATTCCATGTCATCATATGTGTAATGCCACATCCTCAACTATGCCATGCAATTCCATCACTACCTTAGTGATATCATCATTAGGACACCATCATATTCCATGTCTACATATGTGTCATGCCACATCCTCAACTATTCCATGCCATGCCATCACTACCTTAGTTTTTCACTGAGTTTGTCCTGCCATCATATCCACTGGGTATTCCTTTGTCATTCATGAACACCTTTGACATCAATGACAACTATATACAAAAAAATCTCCCCCTTTGGCATTGATGGAAACCTATAAACATTCTCCCCCTTTGACAACAATGGCAAAGGATAACTTGTTATGCCAATGTTGTACCTATTTTGATATAGGATTTCCTGTCTTTCTACTTTCTGACAAATCCCACTATCATCATATCTCTCCTTTGTTAACTGAACTATGTTATTTAGTCAATGTATTATCATTTATCTTAACACTTCATTTCTTGCAACAGGTTCTTGGATGATAGCTTAACTGATAGATCCATGGACTCCCCCTGTCATTGTATTTCCTCTCCTTTGTCAACATTTTTGTGACAGAGTTTACACTCAACATTTTTTCACACTCTTCCATTTTAAGTCTAGGATACATGTTTTTTTTAAAACTCTGCTCCTACTGCCATATCTAATGGTCTATTATGCTTCTAAGCTAACCGGTTTCCTATTTTACCAGAATTCCTTAATCCTATGCATTTAGATCTTCATATAAAAACCTAGCATACACTGCTGGATTATTTTGGATTTTAGATCTATATTATAAACTGTCTAGAGACCCATAACTTTAGATCCTTAACATAGAGATTACTTCAGTTTATTACATAGTTTATCCAGTCTCACTATATCAGACACAAAGACTCATAACCTCAACCTTTTCCTTTGTCAATGCTGAACTCATCCCGCTACCTTATCAATAGACTGAATTTTTATTTTTTTGACTTGAGTTTTCTTCTACTGTCAACAATTTTTATGTGTCATGACTTCAAATACTAAGTGAACATAATCATCTTTATCTTCTATTTGACTGCAGACATCATGGTCTTCATGACTCTCACATTTTGTTGTTCTCATGTTACTTCATACTTTCTCTTATGTCATCCATACACCAACCTTGATCACCCATCATATTTGAAGAAGAGAGATTTCAATATGCTTCAACATTAGAAACCAATTGAGGTTTTCTTAGATACCAATTGGCATTTTCTGACTTTAACTCCCCTTGAGTATAAGATCCCTTCTAATGTTAATTTCAGGGTTTTCTTTAAATCATGAGAGACTTTTTTTTATAGAAAAGTATCCCACTGTCAGCACTACATCCTTCTTCATCACCTTCATCTTTATCGGTGTATTCTTTTATATCTCCATCTTTCTTTTCCTCATAAAGGATGTCATCCTTATTTATGCCTCTATTATGCTCATCGTTATCTTTGGAGACCTCATTGATGTTTGAAATCTTTATTTATTCTACATATTTGGAGTCTTCCTTTATTTTCCACATCTTTCGTTTGATTTTCTGAGATTTGTTTGCAAGAGTATTCCTTAGAGGAGTCTTCAGTTTACAATGTCTTTCCATATGTCCATGGTTATTACACTTATAAGATTCTATGTCATATTTTTGGAGTAGTGTAAAAATATTCCTATTTCCCTTCGATCTATTACTTGATGACTTCTTCTTGTATTCATAAACCTTTCTTTCGGTTTTGCAATTTAAGGCTTTATGACCAAAATTATTACAAGAATTGCAGTGACCTAAAAATATCTGTAGATATCTATTTGGTCTCTTGGTTGCTATATTATTTCTATTTTTATCTTGAGAAATTAAGCCTGCTTTCTTGCTTCCTTCCTTTTTAGCTAGAGTCTTTAGTACTTCAACATAGCTTTTCTTACTTCCTTCTTGATTGGTGACTAGGAAACTCTCTGACTTCTTTTCTTTAATGAACCCTAAACCAGATCTATCATTGGATGATCTTTGGCTGTTCAGAATGTCATCTAGAATCCTTGAGCTGTTCTCAAACTTTGATTTAATGGATTTTTCATCAACTCCTTCTCTAAGTTGAGTAATTTCTTTCTCAATTTTTTCAGAATCTCGAATTCTCTTTCTAAGCAAAACTACTAGGTCTTCCTCACTCTTCTTGGCTTCTTGAAGTTGGTTTCTCAAATTAGTAATAATCTGATTTGTCTCTTCTTGGTATTTAGATAGTTTCTCTTTCAAAAATTTGTTTCTTTTCCTACATATTTCAATTTCATCTACATCAGCCATGTATTCAACTTCTATGTCCACTTCTGATTCCTCATCTAAATTTGTTGTTCCTATAAATAGGATTTCTCCATCTTCACTTATCTTTTCATCTTCACTAACATCCTTGAGAATAGAAAGTCTTCCTTCTTCTCTTTGCTCAACTGAGTAGAGGTCTTTTATCTTTTCCCAAAGTTCCTTTGCAGAGTTACATTCACCTATCTTCTCTTTGACATCATCAGGTAATCCATCAAGGATTAAAGCCATTTCCATTGAGTTACTTTTCTTGGATTTCTTTTGAGCTGGAGTCCTTATCCTCTTTGGTGGGAAGTAATAAGTGATCACCGAATTCCATACATCATATCCCAATGCCTTCAGATAAGTTTTCATTCTTGGACTCCAAAATATGTATCCTTCTTTTCTAAGTAATGGAGATCCATTTACTGTGTAAATCTCTTCTTGTTGATCCATAGTGGTTTTATTGGGATCTTCCTTCCAGTGGTTAAACTGTAGTGAAGGAACCCACTCTGATACCAATTGTTGGTTTATTGGTCAATACTGAGAGGGGGGGGGTGAATTAGTATTGTTATCTTTTTACTAATTTAACCACTTTTTAATATATCATTAAAAACACATAACAATAAGAATAGATAGAACACAATTTTAACGTGGAAGCCCAATAGGGTAAACCACCAATACATCTTATTACTGCAAAATTGTTATTTACAAATAGTTTTTCCTGCTATTACAGACAAGTATGGCAGTACACCCTATTTACCAGCAACTATTGGAAGGAGGCTATGACCCCCTGGTTTATTAGCTACTACTGAAAGGATGCTACAACACCCTTTTTACCAGCTACCACTGTAAGGAGGCTACGACCCCCTAGTTTATCAACTGGTACTGAAAGGATTCCTTGACACCCTATTTACCAGCTACCATTGGAAGGAGGATGTTAGTGCCATAAATTGTTCTCAGACTACTAGAAAAACAAGCCAACACATTTCAAATAAAAATAAAATAAAATTGGTTTTAAGGGTTTTGGTTTTTGGTTTTAAAAACTTCATCAGGAAGGAGGAAATAAACATCCACAAGCTAATACAAAATTGAATCATTCAAGTTGGATAAACTGGGGATCAAACACATCTTAATAAGCCATAAACATTACACATGAAATACTAATTCCACCCACAGGCTACAAGCATTTACATGAATAAACCTTTAAACAAGAAATGAAATTGTAGACTGAGCAATCAACCAGATCAGAAATGAAAAAGCATGACAGGTAAAAGGGATTATTAGTTTATATATAATAAATAATAGTGATCCATTTACATAAGAGTTATAAATGCTAGCTTGAGAAATGAAAGCTCCAAAAGCCTCTCCTTGAGTGAAAAATCCCCCCAAAACTGTATGTTTGTCTTCCTTTTATCATTACAAAGGTAAAGTAGTTCCATAACTACCTTCTAGGTTGAAATTAGAAACAGTTACATCAATTAGTTACATAATAACTTGAAGGGATATGTACTTGAAGGTTTATGATCATCAGAATAAACAAAACAAAACA
Organism: Pseudotsuga menziesii; assembly: GCA_001517045.1. Classification (NCBI taxonomy): domain Eukaryota; kingdom Viridiplantae; phylum Streptophyta; class Pinopsida; order Pinales; family Pinaceae; genus Pseudotsuga; species Pseudotsuga menziesii. The sequence continues at coordinate 488,195 of LPNX011030100.1, read as the reverse complement.
TAATTCTTTTGACATGCAATGGGAAAGACAGGAAAGAACTGATGAATAAGAACAAAACCTCATGGAGGAAAGTAACAAGCTGATACCCAGTCTTTCCATTTGGCTTCTTCATTTTTCTATCAACAAAATTCTCTTTGTAATGGAATCTTTAATCGTGGAGTCGGCGGTGAAAAATTGTAGTCTAAAATATTTTCTGACTTTGTTCACCTCTCAAAATCAGATGAATAATGATATCCTAGGGAATATATACTTCAGCTTCATCCCCGACAGTGGCGCCAAAGATGTTAGTGCCAGAAATTGTTCTCAGACTGCTAGAAGAACAAGCCAACACAATCTCAAATAAAAATAAAATAAAATTGGTTTTAAGGGTTTTGGTTTTAAAAACTTCATCAGCAAGGAGGAAATAAAAATCCACAAGCTAATATAGAACTGAATCATGCAAGTTGGATAAACTGGGGATCAAACACATCCCAATAAGCCATAAACATTACACATGAAATACTAATTCCACCCATAGGCTACAAGAATTTACATGAATAAACCTTTAAACAGGAAATGAAATTGTAGACTGAGCAATCAACCAGATCAGAAATGAAAAAGCATGACAGGTAAAAGGGCTTATTAGTTTATATATAATCAATAACAGTCATCCACTTACATAAGAGTTATAAATGCTAGCTTGAGAAATCAAAGCTCCAAAAGCCTCTCATTGAGTGAAAAATCCCCCCCAAAACTGTATGTTTGTCTTCCTTTTATCATTACAAAGGTAAAGTAGTTCCATAACTACCTTCTAGGTTGAAATTTGAAACAGTTACATCAATTAGTTACATAAAAACTCAAAATCTTTAAAGACAATTAACCCAAAAATAGCAAATCGAATTTGGGGAGATTTGGCGAATTTCTGAAAATTGGGGTCTCAAATACGCATTCATATCTCTCGATCTGGGACACCTGTACAAAATATGAGAGAGTTTTTTTTAAATGGGTATGTTATGAACAAAAACCTCTCTTGATTTTTAAAAATTCCCCTTAAATTGATTAGAATACGTGCTGGAAATTTGTGACTAAAACAAGAAATTATTAAATAATTCAAACCTTAAAAATAGGCCACAAAGATGAATTCAAATATATCAAATGATAACAGCTGTTACAAAAATGAGAGAGGTTTTTGTGAATGAGTCTATTGCGAACAAAATGTCTTTTTATTTTCCATAATTCGTTTCCATCACCTCGTAATCTGCTCCCAATGACAATGACAAAAACAGGAAAAATAGAGCTGCTATAGGAATCTCCTCATAAAAATATTTGACAAAGGACTAAAAAATGAGGGTTAGATTATAAAGGAAACTTGGAATAAACTTTTATTATAAGCTTTTGAAAGCTTCAAGATATACATATTAACTAATAAGCCCAAAAGACAAACCTTAAAACTAAATTAATGAAATAATTCAACCATTAAAAGCTTTAAATCCAACAAAAATTATTGGTTGTCAAAAGTTCTTAAAATCAACATAAAATGTAAAATCATTTTAAACCAACTATTGAAAATTAGGACAAAAAGAATAGATAAACTAAGAACAAGATCTAGTTATAACAGAGGCTATGACCCCCTAGTTTATCAACTGATACTAAAATGATGCTACAACACCCTGTTTTGTCAGCTATGACTGACAGGATGCTCCTACACTCTATTTACCAGCTTCTACTGGAAGGAGGAAACAACCCCCTGCAGGCCTGTTGCTTGCCCTAGTGCCACCCTGCCACCCTAATATGTTTTCTGTAATATGCTAGATTTCTTTTCCCTCCATTTTCTGTCACACTCACTGGTCTCTATTTCTAATATTCTGATGTGGACCATGAGACACTTCTCTCACTCATACCTCTGTGTATAAGTACCTTCATGTTTCCTGCGGATGCATCTCTTTATTATGGAAACATACCCTTTCACAATCATGCCATTTCAAATCTGATAGTCACACCTTTTCAACAAGCTGTGATTAATGATTTTGAATTGAATAATTAAGTAAAAACTTCTTGATCACTTCTGATCTGCGAGCTCCCTTCTTCTCTGACCGCAGGATCTGTCAAACCAATTCCCGTGGACTTCCTCTCCTCCATCAGTAGGAATACTCTATCTTTAGACCTTCGGGCTTCTCTTTTTCTCACACCTGTGGGTTTATTTTCCTCCTCTGTGAGCTCTCTGTGAGCTATCTTCATCACAGGCTCATCTGGACATGTTTCTATCACAAAACAGATGCTTCACCTTCCATCTATGAGTTTCCTATTGGACATTCTTCTTTACCATTTATGGACGCACCTCAGAATTCATTTCCGCAGCTTGACTTAATGTTTTTTGGTGCTGCCACAATATCGTCCATAATCAATCTAGGCCATTGATCTAATTTTGAGACTCCCCAGTCCGTCAATCTAACACATATATTTCCTCCTCAAAATCATATTTCCGCACCACGGTTTCCTCATCAACAATTCCCCACAGTTGATCTTTGTCGGGCGTTTTCTTGACCGTTAATCTGATTTCTAAGTCTCTCCGGACCGTCGATCTAACGCATAGATTTCCTCCTCGAAATCGTATTTCCGCACCACATTTTCCTCATTAATGATTCCCCATTGTTGATCTTCGTCGTGCATTTTCCTAACCGTTGATCTGAAATAAGATGCGGATTGCGGTATGCAGAAATGTAATATTTCCTCAAATCATATCTTGACTTTTCGCAAGCTCCTTTCCACAAGCTTCTTTCCCCAATCTCCTTTCTGCAAGCTCCTTCCCACAAGCTTATTTCTGCAATTTTTCATCCGCACCGTCGATCCTTTGCAGAGTCTTTCTCGACCTTCGACCTTCCAAATTGCAGGTTCATTGAATCTTTAAACATTATTTCCGCAATTCCCTTTCTGCATTTTTCTTCTGCACCGTCGATCTCTTTTTATCGGAACTAATCTCAGCCGTCCGATCTTTCAGATTGCGGGTTCATAGAATCTTTAAACGTTATTTCTGCAATTCCCTTTCCATATTTTTCTTCCGCACCGTCGATCTCTTTTTAGTGGAACTAATCTCAGTCGTTCGATCTTTCGGATTGCAGAACTTCATCCTTCCACCTATATTTTGCAGAACTGATCCTTAACCATTGGATCTCATGCGGGATGCTTCTTGACCATCGATTTTAGATCGAATGTGGATCTCACATTGACTTTGCGGATCTACATGATTTATTTGCGGAAATCCTCTACGACTGTTTCTAACAGTTTTGAAGACTTATATACACAGAGAATTTCATCATGCTACTGATTATAAGGAATTTATAAACACTCTCGCAGATATAGTTTCTCTGAAGAATTTATAAACACTCTCGCATATATAGTTTCTGTGTTCTTCAATTGTTACATAGATTCTATCTCCCATTCATTTTACTCTTCATTTTGTCTAACCAATGTTGTCATTCATACTACATCTCTACTTCCACTCGAACTCTGTTCTTTGTTTCATTAACCATTGTTTACATCATACTGTCGACACTGACTTGGAATTCTTTAGATCAGTCATTCATGCTGTCTTATCATCCATGTCCATTTCATCCATTGCATTTGTTATAAATGAATTTTTATGACATCGTCATTAGGACACCATCATATTCCATGTCATCATATGTGTCATTCCACATCCTTAACTATGCCATCACTACCTTAGTGATATCATCATTAGGACACCATCATATTCCATGTCATCATATGTGTCATGCCACATCCTCAACTATGTCATGTCATGCCATCACTACCTTAGTCTTTCACTGAGTTTGTCCTGCCATCATATCCACTGGTTATTCATTTGTCATTCGTGAACACCTTCGACATCAATGATGGCAACCTATAAACATTCTCCCCCTTTGACAACAATGACAAAGGATAACATGTTATGCCAATGATGTACCTATTTTGATATAGGATTTCCTATCTTTCTACTTTTTGGAAACCCCCCCTATCATCATATCTCCCCTTTGTTAACTGAACTGTGTTATTTAATCAATGTATTATCATTTATCTTAACACTTCCTTTCTTGCAACAGGTTCTTGGATGATAGCTTAACTGATAGATCCATGGACTCCCCTTGACATTGTATTTCCTCTCCTTTGTCAACATTTTTGTGACAGAGTTTACACAATATTTTTTCACACTCTTCCATTTTCTGTCTAGGATACATGTTTTTATAAAATATGTTCCTGCTGCCATATCTAATGGTCTATTCTGCTTGTAAGTTAACTGGCTTCCACTTTTACCAGAATTCCTTAATCCCATGTATTTAGATCTTCATATAAAAACCTAGTATATACTGCTGGATTCTTTTGGATTTTAGATCTATATTATCAACTATCCATAGACCCATAACTTTAGATCCTCAACATAGATATTACTTCAGTTTATTACATAGTTTCTCTGGTCTCACTATCTCAGACACAAAGACTCATAACCTCAACCTTTTCCTTTGTCAATGCTGAAATCATCCTGCTACCTTATCAATATACTGAATTTTTATTTTTTAGACTTGAGTTTTCTTCTACTGTCAACAATTTTTATGTGTCATGACTTCAAATACTAGTGAACATAATCATCTTTATCTTCTATTTGATTGTAGACATCATGGTATTCATGACCCCCTAGTTTATCAGCTGCTATTGAAAGGATGCTACGACACCTGGTTTTGTCAGCTATGATTGACAGGATGCTCCTACACCCTATTTACCAGCTTCTACTGGAAGGAGGCAGCAAATCCCTGCAGCCCTGTTGCCTTCCCTAGCGCAACCCTGCCACCCTAATATGTTTTCTGTAATATGCTATATTTATTTTCCTTCCATTATCTATCATACCCATTGGTCTATGTTTCTAATCTTCTGATGTGGACCACGAGACACTTCTCTCACTCATACCTATGTGTATAAGTACCTTCATGTTTCCTACGAACGCATATCTTTATTCTGGAAAAATTCCCTTTCACAATCATGCCCTTTCAAATATGATAGTCACACCTTTTCAACAAGCCGTGATTAACAATTTTTAATTAAATAATTAATTAAAAACTTCTTGATCACTTCTGATCTACGAACTCCCTTCTTCTCTGATTGCAGGATCCATCAAACCAATGCCTTTGGACTTCCTCTCCTCCATCAACGGGAATACTCTATCTTCAGACCTTCATGCTTCTCTTTTTCTCACACCTGTGGTCTTCTTTTCCTCCTCTGCGAGCTCTATCACAGGCTCATCTGGACATGTTTCTCTCACAAAACATAGGCTTCACCGTCCATCTACGAGTTTCCTGTTGGACATTCTTCTTTACCATTTATGGACGCACCTCATAATTCATTTCCGCATCTTGACTTAACATTTTCTGGTGCTTCCGCAATCTCCTTCTCCATAATCAATCTAGGTCATTGATCTAATTTTGAGACTCTCCAGTTCGTCGATCTAACACATCGATTTCCTCCTCAAAATCGTATTTCCGCACCACGGTTTCCTCATCAACAATTCCCCTCCCATGATCTTCATCGGGCATTTTCCTCACCGTTGATATGATTTCTAAGTCTCTCTGGACTGTCAATCGAACACATAGATTTCCTCCTCAAAATCATATTTCTGCACCATGGTTTCCTCATTAACGATTCCCCACTGTTGATCTTTGTCGGACGTTTTCCTGACCGTTGATTTGAAATAAGATGCGGATTGTGGTATGTAGAAATATAATATTTACTCAAATCGTATCTCGACTTTCTGCAAGCTCCTTTCCACAAGCTTATTTCTGTAATTTTTCATCCGCACCGTCGATCATTTGTGGAGTCTTTCCTGACCTTCAATCTTCTGGATTGTGGGTTGTGGGTTCATTAAATATTTAAACATTGTTTTTGCAATTCCCTTTCCGCATTTTTATTCCACACCACCGATCTCTTTTTAGCGGAACTAATCTCAGGCATCCGATCTTTTGGATTGTGGGTTCATAGAAGCTTTAAACCTTATTTCCGCAATTCCCTTTTCACATTTTTTTCCCGCACCATCGATCTCTTTTTAGCGAAACTAATCTCAACCGTCCGATATTCCATATTGTGGAACTTCATCCTTTCGCCTATCTTTTGCAGAACTGATCCTTAACCGTCGGATCTCGTGTGGGATGCTTCCCGACCATCGATTTTAGATCGAATGTGGATCTCACCATGACTTTGTGGATCTGAAAAATTTCTTTGCAGAAATCCTCTACGATTGTTTCTAACAGTTTTGAAGACACGATCAGGACACCATCCACAGCATAAGACAGAGACCAAAGTAGAGTAACAAGAGATAGTGTTTCTAAGAAGATCTAGAATTTTGATAATATCAAATTAAGGTGGCAGGGTGGTGCTAGGACAGGATACATGCCTACAAGGAGGTCTTAGCCTCCTTCCAGTAGTGTTTGGAGAATCAGGGTATTGGTGTATCCTTGTCTGTAGGTGCAGGCAGAAAACAGGGTGTGGGTGCATCCTTTAGTAGTGGTTGAGAAACATGGGGATTGCGGTCTCTAACCAGTGGGTGTTGGAAAATAACTATTGTATATTGTAAAAACAAAGTTTTGCAGATAATAGAAACATGTTGGTGGTTTACCTTATTGGGTTCCCCATTAAAACATTGTGTCCAAATTTGTTTTTAAATTTGCTAACATAAAAGAAATTGTATTTAAATTTCTGTCATTGATTCACCCCCCCCTCTCAGTGACAAGTCCCGATCCATAAATTTAAACTTGATTGCTACAACAAGACCTTTCAATGCATTGATGAAGAATGAATCCCAAGTATAGTAAAGGGAATTCCCAAGATGGTTTACTAGGAAATTTCATCATTGCAGTTGAAAAAGTATTTTAGAAAATATTGTTGATTATATGTATCCCATGTATTGGGTATAATTGAAAATGAAGTTATCAAGTTGGAAGAATATCATCTTTTGCAAGAATGTAGAGATGTGTATCTTGATGAAGTGCCAGGACCTCCTCCAAAGAGAGATATTGATTTCACAATTTATCTTTTTCCAAGAGTTGTGCCAATGTCCAAGATACCTTATAGAATGAATACCCTAGAATTGCTAGAGTGGAAAATGCAATTACAAGAGTTATTTGAAAATAAACACATTCATTTGAGTGTGTCTCCATGGGGATAACACATGCCATTTGTGGAAAATAAATATGGAACTTTTATGTTATGTATTTATTATAGGTAGTTGAATACAATTACAATGAATAAAAAATACCCATTACCTTGAAATGATGATCTCTTTGATCAAATGAAATGGGAAAATGTATTTTCAAAGATTGATTTTAGGTTTGATTACTATCAAGTTAGAATAAAGGAAGAAGACATCGAAAATACAACCTTCATAACAAGGTATGGAGATGATGAGTTCGTGGTGGTGCCATTTGGTATCACTAATGCATCAACTACATTCTTGTGTCTCAATACTAGTGTTTTCAATAAATATTTTGACATTTGTTCTTGCTTTCTAGATGACATTCTTATTTATTCCAAGAATGAAGAGGAACATGGAGACCATTTGAGAATGGATTTACAAGTGCTAAGGAACAATAAGTTGTATGAGAAGCTAAGAAAATGTTATTTATATCAAAAGCAAATTCTTTATTCATGTCACATAATTTTAGAGGAAGGAATATCAATGCTCCAAAAAAATTCAGGCCATTATGAATTGGCCAGTTCCAAAAAATGTGAAAGAGGTGAGATATTTTATGGGATTTGTTGTTTATTATAGAAGGTTCAGTAAAGGATTCCCCAAGGTTTCACACACTATCACATATTTTCAAAATAAAGGAATAACATCCAAGTGAACAAATATATGTGAATAAAGCTTCCAACTATTGAAGAAGCTTCTTACAAGTGCTCCAATTTTGAAAATTCCAAAGATAGAAAATAATTTTGTGGTGTGTACTGATGCATGTAAACACGGAATTATAATATATCTTATTAAAGAAAATCACGTGGTATGTTATGAGTCAAGAAATTTAAAGGAACATGAAAAGACCATGATTTAGAGCTTTCTAAAATAGTGCATGCTATGAAAATGTATATGCACAATTTGATGGGAAGGAAATTTGAGCTTAGGACATACCATTATGGTATGAAATATTTGTTTGAGTAGAAAACACTAAATTCAAGGCAAGTTAGATTACTAGAATTTTTACGTGAGTTTTATTTTGAGATTAAAAACATAAAAGGAAAACAAATAAAGTGGTTTATACACTAAAAAAAAGGAATGCAATGCATGTGGCAACCAATAGAATTTTCCAATCATATTTGAGGCAAAATATTGTTGACTCTCTTGTTGAATATGGGAAATATGTCCAAATAAAAGGTAAATTACAACAACAAAATTTAGAGAATAGGTATGAGGTTTATCATTCCGAGGATGCTGTACTTCTTACTTATAAAAATAAAACGAATATTCCTAAGGTTGTAGATTGTTGTCAGGAATATTGCACCTTCTGCGGACAGAAGCTGTTCCTCTGGTCTAAATGGTTCAGATCCAGAACAAATAAGTGAACGATAAAGGGTGAAAACCTTCCCTGAATGTTGTAAACACCTGGAATAATGCTTTGATGATGAACCTGTGTACCTGTAGAACATGTCAAACAAACAAGAACATCAAAGCTACCAGAACATTATTTACACATTCATACTAGTGACTAAGGAATCCAGTAACATATACATGTGAGATCAGTACAATAGCTATGTGGGATGGAAATCAGCTTTGCATTAAGAAATCAATGAAGAATCTTACAACCATTGCCTTAGGGTTGAAAAACTCCTCCACAAGACAAACACCTCATCCCCGATAGCTCCAACTTGCTCTCTTGTGCTCTCCAATGGATTGGGCTACATAGTCAATTCAACAACATAACATTACCATTAAGTTCTCCCCCTCAACCATGGATATGAGCTTGTATTTATAAGACTCAAATGGATAGGTATGGTTGAGAGATTGGTGGGTGAGGTGGCTAAGAGATCCTACAAAGAGGGATCTCGAGCTCAACCAACCCAGGTGAGTAGGGATAAGGCTATCCATGAAGCTTTTGATCTAGAAGCTTTGTGAAGCTTCTTTTTTTCACCTTTTACCAAGGGTACTGCTTATACACCCTTATGATAGAGCGGTGTAGGTAAGAACCACTTCAAGAACAAATCACATATGCGGTGGCACCACTTCTCTATAACAGGACTCAGGTGGTGCTAAACAAGGTACCGCTCATTAGCTAAAGGGAAAAAGCAGAGCTAGGGTTTTTTTATGTAGAATTGACATCCAGAGCATGTTTCCACTCCAAGTTTGGGATTTAGGGAAAACATAGGTGTTTAGGATCTCATCACATGTTGGTGACAAGATTTGGGTATAACATAATGCCCCCCAAAGCATGAGGCTTAGATGGATACTATAAGCGAGAGCTTTGAGAGAACAAGTTGTCACTTTGAGGTAAGAGTCAGCTTGATCAGAGAGTGTCATTGAGTAGGCATCTGCAATACATCAATATTTTGACTCATAAACAAATGTAACTAACTCATGGCTGTAGACCAATACAAGGAAGATCCATGAGAGGAATAAACAACCATGGCTACTAGAATACAACATAGATCCATGTGATAGAGGACTCAAACTTGGACATAGCTACCAGACATACGCTGTAGATCTCTGTCATACAGATGCATATTTGAGCATAGACATGACCATACAAATGTGGATCCATGCTTGATATATAAAACTCCATCGCAACCTGGGGAAAGCAATGAGTGCTAAACAAGTACCCAGGGCCTTCATCTCGTTTTCCACAAAATACGATTCTATCCATGTGATTACAATGTTATGAAGTCGAACATGGTAGAAACCACTTGATTACCGGCCAATGCTGTGAACCGTTAACAAGTGCGAGGGAGATCACCATTGCTATCAATGATTCCCAAGGTACCCTAGTACAATCTACTGAGTGTGAATAGATGTGCTGATGTCGAACACCCAGTGGATTCCATCGATCAAAGGTCAATATGTGAACCTATGCGAGAGCGAGAGAATCTGTCATTGAGGCATACAGATCTCAAGGTACTAAATTTGTTTCTAAGACTATTTCCCGGATGATGAGCTGATGTCGACATGAATAGTCTCGTCGAAGGAGGGCCATGATGAATCCCACATCGACGACACGAAACTCGGAACAAAGTTCTGGAATGATATGAATCAGGTAACCATAAGACTGACTCAAAAGTACTGACATAGAGGCTGTTTTGAATGCAGAGGTAAACTTCTTTCTACCTTTGAACATCGGGTGGCATGACAAAAGACTTGGCAGCATGACTAGACTAGACAGACACATAGTGCGACAGTGGACAATGCATTCTTTTGAAAGACGAAAAGGAGTGACATGACTCATGAAAGTGGATTGCCTTGGAAATCAGCTGAATACCCAATTGATTGAAATGATATGCAGACAAGTGCTACGTTCAAAGGTAATGAAAAACTACCATTTATTTGCAAAATGGTTCCCTTCCCTTAATTTCCGCATCATGGTTGATGAGTGCCTATTTTTATTTTTACGAGTTCAAAGAGGGTAACAAACACTCATTGTAGCTTGTTCAAAGACAATTCCAAAATCAAATGTTTTATGAACCTGAGAGAGAAGAGGTTCGTTCCCAAAAGAGGGTCTCTCACTGTTTAATTTAACGAGTCCAATGAAAGTTGACTCGGTATCGTTCATGTTTAGAGAGTCTGAATGATCACGGAAGAACAGGGTCATTTTTCATCAATATTTCACCTGAATCGAAAAAGTGATAACCTACCATCAGATGAACGGCTTTTCAAGTGCTTTAACAAGCGTGAAGAAGACAAGATCGCTCGACAATCTTTTCGTATTTAAGGAGCTCAAACAAAGTTTAAAGAAGAATCCATTAGGTCTCTTTTCACGATGAGGGATTTTATGAGTCTGGAAAGAGTCAGAAAAGGACTCGGACCTTTGATGCTAAGTTTGGAGAGCATGACCAAAGCGTCACAATAAATGCTCAAAGACTTTTTTCGTTTTATGGTAGTACGAAAAAGTCAAAAACAAACTCCCAAAAACTTTCACTGCTACCGCTCTTTATCCCGCAACAACTGTTAAACTCTCCAATAAATGACATTAAAGGATCATGACTTATATTTTTCTTGTAATAAATGATTTTAAAACAAAACTATGACATGCCAAAACCTAGAATGCTTATAAAAGTTATGTAAATAGTAAAAATGAAAACATTTACCATTTACCAATAGCAGAGAGCCTTTGGAGAAGTTTCTTGGCCAGATCTTCAGTTGGTGATTCCAGGAGCGTCTACCTTCGGATTTACGTGTTGTCAGTTCTAGGTGAAATCTTGAACCTTGCTCTTTCATTTTGAGTTCTCATTTTTTATTTTTGGGGGTTTTGGGCAGCTTGAGTGAGCCTAAAAACCCAAAATGTGAGCATCTCTCTTATCTATTGCAGGATAAGTGGTACCCCACAAGAACCGCGCCTGAAATATTTCACTTAGTCGGTGCCACTGCCTGTCCGTAATGAGACTCAGGCGGTGCCAGCCGTGGGTAAAGAAAAACACATATGCAAGGAAAAATAAATGATTTCTGATGATTCAAATGGTTGACGATGTTTCTAATTTTCCTTATGATTGTTTTTGTCAGGTTTCCATTGGTAAAAAATGGTTATCTAGAAAGAGAGGAAACATGATGATGATGATGCATATGCTAAATGAAACGTGGGATGTATATCTACGTTGAGAAACTTTAGCCTTATAAAATTCTTGTGCACACCTAGCATGGTGTCGCATGAGCGTTTACTGGAACATATCCTCCACATGTGGAATCCGAAGCAACAATACTTTGAGGTGGGTGCTCATGTGTTGACAATTGAAGTAGAATATATCTACTTCTTTATAGGATTATTGATACAGGGTGCTCCCATCTCATTGAATGGTTCCCATGGAGGGGACATCACCACCCAGGAATTAATAAATCGCCATTGTATTCCTGGGACTAGAACATCAGGGAAGAAAATTCCCATCAAAGCAGTGGTGGATGGCCCACTTCTCATGGTATTATTTACCATGTATAGGTTAGCAGGGAGCCAAGGGTCTCACCAAGATTCTAGAGCACACATGCTCTATGCTATAGAGGCTATGACACCCACAGTCTTCAACTGGGCGAAGGCATTACTACCGATTTTCAAAGACCAGCTAACTAAGTGTCGGCAGGGAGAGTTGAAGCAGTTCGGTTTCGGATCCATTTTAACATGTTTCTTTTTTGAGTGGGTCCCCCAATTGAGACCCCAGGTAGTATTCACAGAGTTGAGGGCGAGAGACCCTCATATGCTGAGGTGGGTTCAGGTCATGGCCTGCATAGGAGAAGGTAGGGGAAACGTGAAGTTTGGAGACCCATTTTTTTGATGGATGAGAGACCATCTCCTCATGGTTCAGGACTACGCATACCCAGGTACTAATTTCACGGGTGACCCTTATCTACTGCTTCCACCTGGTGCACAGTGGGGTGACATTGGTAAGAAACAAAACTTCTAAAATGGCGATTGTTTTTTTATGTTTTAATGTTTTATATTTTTTATGCATAGTAACAAGACTTAAATGTTTTCATGCAGACGTCGGAGCAGCACGGCCTGGGGGAGCCTCCCCACTGGACAGGCGAGCAGGAGCCTGTTTTGTCCCATAGGGTGATGATATGATGGGGGAGCTAGAGGACAACCTCGAGAGGTTAACTCTAGACATACCAGATGCCTTGATCAATGACCTCCCACTAAGGTACCAGAGGCCCACTGCAAGAGTCCCAGGTCGCTTCAGTAGACTGCTACGTTAAGTATCTCGGGCGGTCATGTGTTACCACGAGCATCACCAGATGATAGGCCATATGATGTATAACTGAAAGCTGATATATATCTTCAGGATTTTTGTATGATGATGTTTTGCCTCAAATCCTAAGTGCTTCAGATGAGGTCTTGTGACCTATTTTTTGTAAAACATTATATATATATACAGACTTCTACTTTTGGTGTTTATACGTCTCAAATGGAAAATGTATTTAAATGAGTTTTATGTGTCTTTTACAGTTTATTTACAGTGAACCATGTTTTATTTCTACGTCATGAATGGGCAATATGCCAGTCTAGGATGTAATTTGCCAATGAGTCGGCAACTGCATTGTCTTCCCTAGGGATATGCGTATAGGTAATAGCTTCAAATGACCTCTCCAATAAACATACCCTTTAGAAGAGACATAGAAGAAAGAGATTCCTGATAGTATATACATGGTTTAAATGACAAAAAACTAGTTGTGAGTCCATCAAAACTACCAATTTATGAACATCTTGGGAGGTAGCTTCAGTCAGAAGACCTATGACTGCTTGATACTTAGTGATATTGTTGGTAGCGGGACCAATACAAACCGCTCCTGAACTGCCCAAATCATGAGATGGGGAATAGAGAACCCAAGCAGTTGAGGCAATATTCAAGGTGTGGTGGCAAGCACCATCAGCGAAGCCGTAGAAAGCCATATGCTCTGCATGACCAAAACATGGTATAAACAGATACAGACACTAAACTCAAAACCATATTGAAAATACTTAAGTACACTAAAAAGTCAAGTAATATACATATATACAAGGTACTATACAAGAAAGATCTAGGCATAGTACCTCTTCAGGTACAACCCATTGCAAGGTTGTCCTAAGGGGATTCCATCATAGTCCATGAGCTCATAGGCCCCTTTCTCTAGAACTTTGGAAATAACAAAAGGACCATACCACATGGATTCGAACTTCCATTTCCCTAGTTTGTCATGTCTCTGATCATAGGTTAAAACTAGGTCACCTTCACTAAAGGCACGAGGTTGTACAGACTTATCATACTACCCCTTGACGCGTTTCTTGTGTGCCTCATTGGCTAAGGCAACATCTCTTCTAGTTTCATCAAGGTTGTCCAATTACAAAAATCTTTCTTCCTCTGCAAAAGTGTCTGGGAGAAGCTTGATGGCAAGTTTCAAGGATGGAATTTGACATTGAATAGGCAAGATAGCTTCTAGTCCATAGACAAGCTGGAGGGGTGTAAAACCAGTAGCTATTTTTACCGAAGTCCTGTAAGCCCAAAGAGCAGAGAAAAGAATATGGTGCCAGTTGGACTTATGGTCTCCAAGCATTCGACACAACATTGTTTTCAAAACTTTGTTAATGGCCTCAAATTGACCATTAGCTTGCGGGTAATAGGGAATTGAGTTTTCATGACTAAAACCTAGATTGGCACTTAATTCCTCCATCATTTGATTGCAGAAATGTGATCCGTGATCTGTAACTATGGACTGTGGGACTCCGAATCTTGCTATCACATGATTGAACAGGAAGAGAGCGGAAGTATTACCATCCTCTCCATATGTAGGCATAGCCTCAGCCCATTTCGTAAAATAATCAATGGCTATGATGATGTAACCATGCCCCTCAGCTGAGGTAGGCTTACAATGCATGTAATCGATCCCCCATTTGGAGAAAGGGACAACGGCAATGATGGGGTGTAACAAAGCAGGGTGGGTGTAATTTTTAGGATAGAAATGTTGGCAGGGTGGGCATTTCTTAATAGCCTCGTGACAACCTTTAAAAATTGAAGGACATAAATAGCCAACGCGAAGGATCTTCTGGGTTGTAGCCATCCTAGATAGATGACCACCACATGCTCCAGAGTGGCAGTCATTCAAAACTTGTTCAGCTTCCTTGTGGGTAAGGCATCACTGGAGAACGGAATCGATACCACATCTATACAAAGTGTCATTCAAGATGAGGCAGTATTTTTCCTGGTGACGGATATAGCAATGATCGTCATGGGATAGAGTGGGATGAAATCTCTGTGTCTGGAGATAAATGAGAAAATCTACATACCATCGGTCAGTAGTGCTTATCAGGAGCATGAATTCATTAAGGAATGAATCACTGGGCTCAGATTCTGTCGAAGCATAGGGAATATCACACATGAGCTCAACAAAGACCAAGGATTTCTTTGATGTAGATTTGGCAAATTCCAGATCAAACTCTTGTAGGATGACTATCCATCGGGAATATTTTCCCCTGAGCACTTGACGATTCAGGATGTAATACATAGGGTTCTGGTCTGCCAAAACGGTGGTTGTGCGAAGAAAAATGTAGTGACAAAATTTCTGTACAAAAAATACCGTGGCCAATGCTAATTTCTCCATGCGTGAGTATCAAGTTTCGAAATCCATGAGATTCTTACTAGCATAGTAGATCACGTGCTCCTGACCATTGGGATTCTCTTACACCAAGACCATAGAGATGGTAGTAGTGGAGGCAGCAACGTATAAGAGAAAATCCTTTAAATAATATGGGGGGTGTATCATGGGTGAGTGAGTCAGAGTGTGTTTGAGAATATCAAAGGCCCATTGGGCTTGGTCATCCAAAAATAATGGAGTGTCCTTCTTGAGGAGACGCATATATCCATATGTTTTCTCTGCAAAATTGGAAACAAAATGGTAGAGGAAGTTTTCCTTCCCTTACAAACTTTGGAGTTCTAGAAGTTTGGTTGGGGTTGGTAGGGCTAGAATAGTGGCGATTTTCAATGGATCTATCTGGATGCCATCCCTAGAAACCACAAAACCTAACAGGCGTCCTGTCTCAATGCAAGAAACACATTTATGAGGATTGAGCCATATGTTATAATGACGGCATCTCAAGAAAATGTCTCTAAGATGACCAGGGTGGTCCTCTTGTTGCTGTGAATGAGCTGGGAGGTCGTCAAGGTACAATTATACAATATGTTTTATATCACGAAACACATAGGAGATAGCACGTTGGAAAGTGGCTCCAATGTTTTTCAGGCCGAATGGTAACTTCCTGTATGCAAAGGTTCCCCATGGGAAAATACATGTTGTCTTGTGCTAATCGGTGGGTAAAATCTCAATTTGGTTATAACCCAAAAATCCACCCATAAACAAGAAGATGACACTTCCGGCATAGTTGTCGATAATTTGGTCGATATGCGGAGTGGGAAAGTTGTCTTTGGGACAAGCTTTGTTCAAATCTCTGAAATCGATGCAGACTCTAATGGTGCCCTGCTTTTTATTGATAGGGACGATGTTTGATACCCATTCCATCAGGGGTACGGGATAAATAAAACCTGCTTTAAAAATCTTTTCTATTTAAGCTTTGACAGCTGCGGATTTTCGTGGATGGACTTGTCTTAGTTTTTTCTTGATGGGTTTTACAGTGGGATAGGTTTTTATTTCATGAACCATAATGGATGGGTCTATCCCAGGAATTTCTTCATAGGACCAGGAAAAGACATCTCAGAATTATTTTAAAAGTGCTCTATATGCTTTAGCTTCTTCTGTTGAGAAGTTCCATCCAACATGAACATGCAGGGTGCCAGGTTTGACTGATATGTCAATTGGATTTTTTTGAGTAATGTTGCATAGGTTTCCTTCAGAATCTGTTTTCTGCAACAATATAGGAGTTTGAGGGGTTTTGACAATATCGGTAGTAAAAAGGGATGAAAAATCATGGTCTACCGCACTGGTGTTGGGGAGGAACGGGGATCTATGGTGATGATCCTCCCATATAGGTTCATTCATACTCATGATCTCCATAATGGAATCGTCAGAGGGAAAAGTCTGGGAGAGATAATCTAGAGTAGGAAGAGAGGGTTCTAACTAGTAGGGAAAATGGTAAGGATCCGAAGCCACTAGATGAAAGTCATTAGTGTGGTCATCAGAAAGGGTTTGAATAACATTGTACATTGATTCCTGCGAACTCAATGAGGTGGAATCAACAATTTTTTTCCCCTTTGGATCATAATCAAGTGAAGAAATCATATTTACTGTCACCGTTTCTACGTTAGGAGGGTTTGATGGAAAAATCCCCATAAGGGAAGAATCTTTCAACATGCCTACCCCAATCGACTGGTAAGGACGAGGGGACTGGCCTAACATAGGGATTTTATTAGCCATAGGGGTGGTAATATCCAACGTATATAAATCAAGCTAGTCAATGGTTACAATCCTCCCTAGATGCAGAAATTGGACGGTTTGAAATACCGTCGAAGCGATAGCAGTCATGGCGTAAAACCAATTTCTTCCTAATAGGAGGTTGTAGTCTAATGGGGCATCTACTACTTCCACTTGAATGGAAATGGTTTTTCCCCCAAGCTCGACTAAAAGGGCTGGTATGAGACCATGGGGATGGAAACCTTGTCCATCAAATGCTTTTAGAGTTGTTGGTGATGTTAAAATCTCGGGAGAGCCAATAGCTTTCCAACAAGACAGGGACAAAACCGAAGTTGAAGCTCCTTCGTCTAAGAGAGTTCTAAAGACATTTTTTTGAGTACTTTCATTATTATTTGGAAAGTGATTTTGTGAGGTACCCTAGAATTATAGTTCTCGACATTAAAGTGAATCAAATTAGTGTTGTCTGGGTCTAAAGCTCCTAACGCGGTTAACACGTTTTTGTGTTGCGTTGGACAACTTTGGAGTACTTCCAAGGTAGACATTGCACATGGTGCCTGAGCAAGATCTTCAACTACATTATAAAACTGGGAAGGTCGGGCATTAGGGTTAAATACAACCTTCTTAAGAACACTCTTGGGTGGACGCAAAACCATGTCGAGATTAGGTTTCTCGATGGTTAGGGGACCAGTAGACGAGGAATCAGGAGAACCAATAGAGGGAGCTTTTCCTGAAGAAGAATTGTATTCTTTCTTGTCTGTGGGTTTGTCATAAGTCTGAATTTGAGTTTGCAAATTAATAGTATCCGAGGACATCATGTGAACTTCCTCTGAAGAACTAGAATTTCCCTGATTAGACATGTGGTCTATCAGCCGTTGTTGAGAGGGAAAAGGATCCGTGAGAACTACTGGAGTGGGATTAGTTTTTAGAAATTCGTTAATTTCTTCAAGACTGGGGCACTCCTTCGTGAAGTGGTCACCTCCGCATAAAAGACATGGATATTTCACTTTTCTTTTCCCTTTATCATTCTCATTGGTGGTTGGTTTTGGATTCTCTTGCGGGTTTCCAGGTTTTTTATTTTTTGCTTTACCTTTCTTTTTATTGTTGGCGGGTGTTTGTGTACTTTGAATGGAATTTACCTCGGTGGAAAACTTGGGACTTGAAGGAGTAGGGGTAGAAGTCTGGGTTTGCTTGGTAGGTTTTTCTATTAGCAAGGACTGGATTGAACCAACAATCCCATCAACAGGGGTTTCTGCTGGTGGCTTGGAAGGATCGGTGCTTGGGTGAGGAGCTTGAGGGATCAAGTCATACAATGTTTTAGACTGGGAATATACCAAGTCAAAATATTGGGCTCGATTAATGGCTTTCTCTTCGGTAACGGTACCGCCCATAGCCACATATCGGGCGATTGGAGGCAACAAATATTTAGTAAACCAATCAGCTAACAATTGATCCAGGATAATAGCCTTAATAAGTCTTCTCCGCCTTCTCCACTAATGGACATGATCTGATATGTGCGTGGAGGTGTTCTGATGCAGAGAATTTAAGAGATATATACCCATTTCATAGCGGATAGGAAGCTGAAAGTGTGTAAGAAAGATAGTTTCCAAAGAACCAAAATCCACAAACGAATGTTGTGGAAGTTCAATGTACCATTTCACGACGGTACTGGTCAAAGTTCGCTAGAAGAGTCTTAAATGAATTGAATCATCCATTAGGGAGTTTGAAGAACACCACAAATGGAATGTCATGACATGGTTTTTTGGATAATCTCCCTATTTCCCATCGAATTTTGGAATGTTCGATGGTAACTTTACTGGAATGGCAGGCCACGAGGGGTTATGTCGAATGTGATCATTAATCAACTTGGACAAATCATGAAAGTCCAAAGTTGCTAGGAAAGGTAACTGGTGATTAGGTTGTACATACTGGTAGTATTGATAGGGAATATAAGTATCAGTAGGATCATAAGTAGATTGATATACAGGTTGTTGAAATTACTGTTGTGATGAAGAACAGCTGGAAGATCCACCCGCACGGGGTTGATTTCCAGGATCGGGACCCTCTAGGACCCCTAGGAGGTAAACCTCTTGAGCCTCTGGAACTACTAGGAGGAAGGCCACCAGACCCTCCGGGACCATTAGGAGGAAATACACCAGGCCCCCTAGGACCACCAAGACCATTAGGACCATAAGGAGGGAAGCTTTTAGGCCCTCCAGGACCATTAGGTCCCCCAGAGGGAGGACCTCCATAAGGTGGTCCTCCAACACCCCCCGCAGTATGTATAGGTATCCCTCCCATAGCTGGCATGTAGGACCGGTTAGGTTTCCCCCATGGAGTGAAAGTATTACCAGGATATGGAATTCCAACATAAGGCATTCCTATAAGGGTGGGTTGGTAATTGATATTTCCTACAGGTACTTGATTTATTGTGTAACCATACCCCCAAGAGGTTTGATTGGTTATAGGTTGTGCCCCCAAGGGCTGACCTGAACTGGATGGGGGGTTAACCACATTCGTATGGGTAGGAGGGACATAGACTATAGATTTCTCTATAATAGAGGTGTGTCCATTACTAGCTACAACTCCAATGACAGGTAATGTAGGTTGTGCCGGGGGTTTCCCGTTGACACTAGAAGGTGTTGATGAAACATGAATTGAATGTTGTTCCCGAGGTGCGGAAGATCCAGGAGGATTTGGAACATACATAATATGGGAGGTGGTGGGGTTGGTGGTTTGACCTGTATTATGCGGAGTCACAACGCGATATAGAATAGGTTCAATGGGTTTCATAGAATCAACAAGTGAGCGATATCCCGTAGGCCAAGGGTCCGTATTACGAGGAAAAAATACCAAGTGAGGTGGTGGTGTACCCAATATGTTATCTATTTTCTTCTCAATGTCTCTTGCATGGAGAATAGCTGCTCGGTATTGTCCACATTCTTCTTCATTTGGTGAAATTTATTCAGAAGAATCTGGACGGGTTCCAAATGGCCTGTCCCATAGAGGTATCCCAAAACAGAGCATTGGGACCATAATATGGACATGTAGTATCATCAGCATGGCCTTATATGGGAGAATGGAAAGAAGTATTACCCATAGAAGGTTCTTGAGCCAAGGGAGGACCGTGCCAAGGATATGGATCTCTACTTTTTGCAACCACATTTTCTCCCACTTAGGAGTTGGTAGCAGTTCCTTGGTCGATAGCTTCTATAGGATCTTCTCCTGAAGCATGAGTAAAAACAGGTGGCAAGCCCTGTACTCTTCTGGACCATCTCAATTCAGCCAGTTTGTATAGTTCCTATCTAACCTAGGGTTTCAAAACTAGAAAAAACACACCAAAAGCTCTCCTACTCAAGCTACAGGCCAAACAAGCAAACTTAAATGACAAGGGGGGTTCAGATAGTCTAGTTTCTCACCACGATTATCAAGGCTTTACGAGCTTCGCAAGTAAATCCAAGACGACCAAAAGGTTAACTCGGTTTGGACAAGGTATCCTAGTGGGGTCTTCCGATATACTTGTTAGGTATAACTCCTGGTTCATTATCCTTTCATTGCTAATGCATGTACATTTATACATTTCATGTGGCGGTTGAGAACCGGCCTTTTCACCTTCCTATGTAACTGTTCAGCTTCCTATTTATTTATTTATTTACAATAATCCCAATGGATTATATTCTAACAATCCCCCTCTTAATCCGAAGGGGTTTTTGTAAGTCCGAGCATGTTTCTGAATCTTTCAAACTTTTCTCGTCCAAGCGCTTTGGTGAAGATGTCTGCAACTTGATCATTTGTGGAACAATGTCGAAGATGGACTGTCTTGGCCTCTACATGATGTCGAATCAAATGATACTTTGTGTTGATGTGTTTGGTTCGATCATGGAATCTAGGATTCTTAGCCAGCTTGATTGCAGAAGTATTGTCGACCAACAATGGAGTGGAGTTCTCTTGTTTTTCTTGCAAATCTTCAAGTATCTTCCTGAGCCATACTATTTCTTTTGTTGTTTCAGCTGCAGCCACATATTCTGCTTCTGTTGTTGAATCTGCCAGAACTGACTGCTTGCGTGATCTCCATGAGACAGCTGCTGATCCAAGACTCATAGTGTATCCAGAAG
>LPNX011030100.1:422228-466503 GCA_001517045.1 Pseudotsuga menziesii | reverse complement strand
AGCTTCTTTCCACTCAACTTGAGTAGAATCTTCTTCAAAGGAAGTTGGTTCAAAGTTAGCAGATAAATTAAATTCACAATCAAATGATACATCCATGTCATAACCTGAATTATCTGCTCCTCCTCCATCTTCATGTCTTTTCGAACTTCTCGTTCTCGTCTTTCCAACTTCATCTGGATGGACACTTTCAAGTGTCTTTGTGGCCCATTTAGGAATCTTTCATGATGGTCCTGGTTGATCAGCCGGTGGTGCTTCATCATTGATTGAGATTCTTTCAATTCTCTCAATCACATCATCCAGTTGAACCTCTTGTTCAGGTGAAGTAGCAAAAACGTCTTCATGCGGGGGAGTTGGTGCTTCATATGGAAATTCCAAAGGTTGATCCAGAATAGGAATCCCCCCTTCAAGGTTTGGAATTTCATATTCATTTTCAGAATATGTCTTTGGATGAGGATAATTTTCCAAATGATCAAGCTGTCTCTCAATGGACTGGTCATTTTTATTAGTTTCAAGAAAAATGACATCTCTAGAAATAACAAATTTCTTGTTTACCTCATCATACAAACGGTATGCCTTGGAGTATTCTTTGTACCCTAGGAAAATGCATCTTCTGCTTCGAGCACCAAGCTTGTTTCTTTGCTCCTTTGGAATCAAGGCATAACAGGTGGAACCAAAAACTATGAGATGCCCTACTGAAGCGAGATGGCCAAACCACATTTCATGTGGAGTCTTGTTAGCAAGAGCATTTGAGGGACTTCTATTTCTCAAATAGGCCGCACATTTCACTGCATCACCCCAAAACATCAGTTTTACATTCTTGAAAAACATCATTGAGCGAACCATATTCATTATGGTTCTATTCATTCTTTCTGCTACACCGTTTTGTTGAGGATTGTAGGGAACAGTAGTCTGATGTGCAATTCCATGTTGGCGAAGATAATTTTCAAAATCATTTGAAGTGTATTCTTTTCCATTATCAGTACGAAGTGTACCAATTTTTGATTGTGCTTGTTTTTCTATTAATGCATGAAAGTCTTTGAATGTTTGAAATGCTTCTGCTTTTGTCTTCAAACAGTAAATCCAACACATTCTTGAGTAGTCATCAACAAATGTCATAAAATACTTATTCCCATGAGCAGAAGGAGTTGGCATTGGGCCACATAAATCAGAATGCACTAGTTCTAACCTACTTGCTCTGAAATTAGATTCATGGAATGGCAACTTACTATGTTTCCCTAATATACATGCATCACATTTGTTCTTCTCTTTGGGAATGGTGGGCAAACCAAATACACCATTCTTTCTCATCAAACGAAGACTGTTATAATTTAGATGATCAAATCTTGCATGCCACAATGAGCTAGATGACATATTACCTTCTCCATGCTGAGAGAGGTAGGCATAGTTCTGAAATCTTGCGGATGAACCCTTGAGCTTCAGCAACTTTCCATCTTCGTATCCAGTCATGATGACTTGGTTGTCAGAGGACTTTCTTATTTCAACGATTCCATCAAACATGTGGATGGAATGGCCTCGCTGTCGAATCTCCACCAAGGACAGCAGGCTTCTCTGCAACTATGGAAGATAGAGAACATTATTCAACAAGAAATCAGGGAATCCAGGCATCTTCAGTCGAATGGTGCCCATTCCCTTTGGTTTAATACTTGACTTATCTGCAAAGTACACTATGGCATCTATTGTTTCATTAAGTTCTTCAAAACGATATTTTCTAAATGTCATGTGTGATGTTGCACCAATATCAAGTAGCCAACAATCATTGTAAGATGAAAGAGAAGTCATTTCATTAATTCCAAGATTACAATGTGCAACAATACAATGAGTAGAATCATAAGATTTACTAGCATCTTGGTTTTTATTATCATCTTTCTTCTGGTTATGCTTGTCTTTGATGGAGTCCCATGAAGCCCAACACTGATCTGATGTGTGCCCAGTCTTTCCACAACGCTTGCACTGCAAATCTGATCTTTTGTTTATGCCCCCTCTGCCTTTGAAGTTTCTTCTTCTTCATCGTCTCTTGCTGCAATCTCCCTTGGAAGGGTCTTTGGACCGATTCTTTGTTTTCTGAACAAAGTCAAGGGATTCTTCGACAGGATCGCTTGATTTCTTGATCTTTCTAGACCATGTTTCCTTGCCAGTGAGGAAATCACCAACAATAGATGCTATACATTGCATGTTACTGTAATTTACAATATTGAACTTAATATGACAAAGAGAATGAGAATGAAGATAATAGAAAAATAATAACCTTACAGGTCTACAGTCTCTGCCAAGGTGATTTACAATCTTAATATGCTGTCAATAAGTTCATAAGCAAATTTGCTGGTGGCAATCTCCTACACGAATACAATTCTTTGCATACTTCTTGCAGCAGAATGAAAGAAAATTGAAAGTCATCAATTCAATTCATGATGGGCAGTCGCAACAATCTTCAAAATACTTCTTACAAGTGACAGAAGGGTCGAGTCTCAGCAAGTCAATCTTCAGCTGTCAACAATCTTCTTAACCAGTGTGGTCACAACTTCAATCTCAAAATCCCTCTTCAAATCAAAAAAGAGGAAAACACTTCTATGCATATACATTTTACAGTACTAAAACACTATGCATAGTATTTATGAGCCTCTTCTTTTAATTCAAGCAGTAATATATGCAGATCATTTCCAGAAAGAATATCAAACACATAATATATGCAGACTATTACACAGTCTCAAATCGCAGCATATCGATGGCTGTCAAAACAAAAAATCTTCAACGTTGGTCTCATTTCTCTCAAAGCCAAGGTAGCTCGCAGCAGTATATGGAGGAGATTGCAGTCTCAAAATCATATATACTCAACGCATATACTTAGCTCCAATATATATTCAAACTCACGCAGCATATATAGAACTCTCCACAATCACAGGCCCATACAACAACCTCAAAATTCAGCCACGCCATTCATAAATATGAAAATATTTCACTTCAAACTTCACGCAAAATCTAGGGTAAATTTAGGGTTTGGGTAATCCAGCGATCACAAAAGATTTACCTCCACGCTCATGAAGAGAACAGTCTTCACCTCCACGCACTTCACGCACAAGAGTGCCTTCACGCATAGGTGGCAGCTACTTGGTCGATGGGCAATCACCAGCTCTTAGGTCTTTCTCCTCCAAAACAAGAAGAAGCAGAACCCTTGCAGAAACCTAGCAAAACACGAAGGAAGCATAAACCTTCATGACTCCTCCAACGCTGGTATTCACGCAGTCACTCACAGCTTCACGGGTTTAGTCTTCAATGATTCAGTCTTCAACGTAGGCAGTAATGCAGGATGGGCGTTAGGCGCTAGTAATGCTGCTCCGGACATGCCTCATTGTAAGTCGAGTTCGAATCTAGGCCTGGTGTATGTTCTTGCTATATTCAGTTTTGAGCTGTGAAGAAATCCTGGTTTTTGTTTTCGCCATTACTAGTTCTTCGAAGCTCAACCAGAAATTGATTGAAGATTTACGCTTGCAGAGGCGTATTATTGCCCTTAGCGAAGAGCAGGATAACATTCATAAGAGATGGCGAGGATCTAATCAGGCTCGACCTTTTCCAGAAAGACAGTACAAGCGATCAATTAATTCGAAGTCTGGGAATATATCCAGAGAAGATCACATATATGAGGACAAAATATACATTCATGGGGACAGAGAAAGGCGTAGATCGAACATAATGGAAGAATCAAGCTCAAAGCCGGTTCTAATGGCAGGCGAGGCATAGTACAGAGGCTCCAAATGGTTTGCAGACTCGTCAATCTATTACCATTTTAATGGAGACGTAGATTATCAGCAAAGACAACGAGAAGTTCAGCATCATGGCATGAATTATGTGGGCTAGAATGGCAGTGAACAGGGGAGTTTGGCTAGATCGCAGTAATCTCAACGTAGTCTCAAACTCCAACAATATGGATTCATGCAGTTTATGAACAGTCCACACAGAAAAAATTAGGGTTGAGAGAGAGCAGTCTGGCAAATGAGGCAAATGAGAAGAGAATAACGCATACAGATGAATGCGCACAGGCTGGCAAAGAGAAACGCATGCAAATGGCAGACTGACGGAGCAGGCAGTCTGGCAATGGACTGGTAAGCAGAATGCCAGGACTGAAATGCAGCAGGTAGGAGTTATGGCAGGCAGCCAAGCTCTGATACCACTTTTTAGGTATAACTCCTGGTTCATTATCCTTTCATTGCTAATGCATGTACATTTATACATTTCATGTGGCGGTTGAGAACCAGCCTTTTCACCTTCCTATGTAACTGTTTAGCTTCCTATTTATTTATTTATTTACAATAATCCTGACAGATTATATTCTAACAATACTCAAGGTACATGTGAGCTCAAATCGGTAGTAGTGATGTCTAATGCACAATCGTTTACAAGGGGCATTCCTATATACAATCGAGTACGTGAAGTACCTTTCGATATACCTCAAGGGTACGTGAAAGGCTGTTCGATATACCGATGGTACATGGAAGAACCATGTGAGTCCTGGGATGTAGTGCAGACAAGTAACGATAGCTCCTATGCTTAACGACGCCTGAACACGTCTCTAGCCTATCACTCAAATTTCTATGTAAATTTTAAGCCTATAACTACTGTTAATTTTAAAGTGGAAGGTTAGGTGAATGCATGGAATTTTGACAGAAAAAGTAAAACCATGCAGATATGTAGATGCAAATATTTCACTTTACCGTTCGAGGTATGCCTACCTATAGGAGGGAGAGAGAGTATTTTCTTTTCGTTTTGAAAGCCAAAAATTCTCAAACAACTATTTTGAAAAAATCAAATCAAAAGACAAGAAACACATTCCAAACTCATTTTTCCTTTTTTGAAAGCAATCAGATGGGGAAGAGTCTCTTTTCCTAAAATAAAAACAACAAGCACTTCTACATGCATATGCAATCTATTTTTTCGATTTTTCTTTGAAACATAGATATATCTAACTTAAAACTATATTTTTTCTTTTGATGAGATAGTACTAATGCAAGAGAGACAAAATAACAAAGCCTAACCTCAAATCTTATGAGGCTAATCAAAGATTCAGTGTCCTATGCTCAGTAAAAATAATGACCTAATCTCAACAAAAAAAAATATTTTTAAAAGCAAAAAGAAGTCCTCTATGGAAAAAAAATGAAACTAAGATGACAATCAAGTGGTCTTTCTTTCAGTAATTATAAATGAAATGAAAAGAGATCCAACTGAAACCTAAGCTTTCAACAATTCCTTTCAGAATCACAACCAACAAGCATGAAAGCAAACAAATAATCAACAATCCTAACTTAGCTTTTGAATTCTTTCAATCAAACAAGTTTTACCACAAAAATTTCAACCATGAGCATTCAGATTCAGACAAACAAGCCTGACAGTGCAGGGCTGGAAGTAAGCAAAACCCTACTTTTGCAAAAAATCACAAAAAATCAAGTTCTGGAACAAGGCCTACCTGGCATCGCGCTGGAGGGGTCTTTGACAGAGCGGTTCTGGATGAGCACCGGTTCTGGATCACTGCACTCAGGCGGTGGCACCGCCTATTGCTAACAGGGTTTAGGAGGTGGCACCACTTATTTCCTACAACACATGCGCAGTTCCCTGAATAAATATAGAACACAAAGAGTACAAAATTTCAAGTTAAAATTGTTCAAATCAAGACAAAAACTGATGAATTAACAATAAAATAGAGCATGTAAATTCAAAGTAGTTCAGATCTGAAAGTTTCAAACCAAACTTCAGTAAGTCAGATGACAAATCTGACTAAAGAGAGTTATAGACTGGAGCCTAGATTTGGACAAGTGTTAAAGGACTGAGGAAGGTCATATTAACTAAAACTTGCTTTATTCCCCAACGAAGTCACCAGATTTGTTGTCAGGAATATTGCACCTTTTGCAGACAGAAGCTTTTCCTCTGGTTTGAATGGTTCAGATCCAGAACAAATAAGTGAACGAAAAAGGGTGAAAACCTTCCTTGAATGTTGTAAACACCTGGAATAATGCTTTGATGACGAACTTGTGTACCTGCAGAACATGTCAAACAAACAAGAACATCAAAGCTACCATAGCATTATTTACACATTCATACTAGTGACTAAGGTATCCAGTAACATATACATGCGAGATTAGTACAACAGATATGTGGGACGTAAATCAGCTTTGAATTAAGAAATCAATGAAGAAGCTTACAACCATTTCCTTAGTGTTGACAAACTCCTCCACAAGACAAACACCTCATCCCCGATAGCTCCAACTTGCTCTCTTGTGCTCTCCAATGGATTGGGCTAGGTAGTCAATTCAACAACATAACATTACCATTAAGTTCTCCCCCTCAACCATGGATATGAGCTTGTATTTATAAGACTCAAATGGATAGGTATGGTTTAGAGATTGGTTGAGAGTTTTTTATGTAGAATTGACATCCAGAGCATGTTTCCACTCCAAGTTTGGGATTTAGGGAAAACATAGGTGTTAAGGATCTCATCACATGTTGGCGACAGGATTTGGGTATAACATAGATAGCTCTGATACCATTCTGTCATGAACTCGAAAACCCCTTAGAATTCTCTAAGCCATGGGGGACTTAATTTCACTTTAAAATTTATACTCTGATATTGAATTCGTTTTTCATTAAGTCACTATATAATTTCTATAGCAATCGATTGCCTAATTTACATCCTGTAATATTCATGCATTCCTACCATGAATTCATCCATATCATAAAAAATAAATATGTTCACATAGACATTTACATAAATGTATTTAAATAAATAAACAACATAAATATATAAACAAAACCATTTATAACACAATTGATGAACTTATATTTCTAAGAGAAATATTGCTCCAACTGAATCCAAATGAATGAAATTTCTCCTAGCCATAAACACTTAGTCATACTTATTCTTTCTATGATAAAGGCCACCGTTTATTTGAGACTATTAGTCCACAAGGTTTAAGCTCCTAATTCTTATGATTAGCACACAACTCAGACAACTCCCTAGTTCCAAAACCCCCTTTATATATTTCCACCAACACTATTTCCCCTCAGCCTATGTGGCATAAGGAATGAGGTCACATTCTACGCAAGCACTCCCTCATGCTATTCCAATTCCCTTCAAATTTTCTAACACAACTTGACCAAGGAATCTCACTGCCAAGATTCTAGGGAATGTCAATTGTAGGCCATGTTATGATATTTAGACACTTTAGAGTTAGTTATGATCCACTTGGTACAATGTATGTTTAGTTAAAGTGTGTTTATTTAGTATGAATTGGTATACATATGTACTTTCATAATCCAAAGTTCATGATATGTTTTAGATATAGAGTGATTTAATGGTTCATTTTCACCTCAATATTAACGACTATTGATTTGTGGCTTAGGAATCGATTGGTCCATGATCTCTATTTAAAGAGGACGGGTGGTCATTTGATTGATGATCAATTATGAGAAACTCATATGTAAAATATTTTTTCTTTGCATAATATATTTCCTAATGTATCTATTCATTGGGGTTGTGGATTGTTTCCCTCTTTGAAGGTTTTAATCATGTAAAAACATCAGTGTGTTGATCTACGAACTATTTGTGTGGACAATTTTTCAAGGTCTTTGATATTTTAGAAATATCACATGTTAGTCAAACATGGTATCAGAGCTCTGATGAATATTCGCTTCGATTGTTGATCAATATATTGTATCAGTGTTGTCGTATGCATGAAAGTATTTTTTTCTAATATTATTATGCATTTCTATACTAAGAGATTCTGTTCCATAGCATCCATAGCGTTACTTTTCCCAAGATACAACCATTTTACTAGATCCATAGGTATACTATTTACAATTACAAATTTCTCATATATTTTTTCACATATTCTTTCATATTTTAGCATGGTTTTCTATTTTATTCCGAGTTGCTACATTTTCAGTCCATATATACTAATTTTTGTGCACTCTCTACAAACTCGACAAATAAAAAACAAAGCAAAAAGGGTTTTCTTGACTGCTTATGCTCTTCACTTGTGCCTTGTGCAAAATCAGTAAACTAGAAACATTGAGAAAACTTACATTTTTTGGGTAAGCTAACCAAGGACATAAATTTTGATTTTGATTTTTTTGTTTTTGATTTTGTGTGGTAAAGTGCCTTGCAGGACAAAAATCAAGGTTTTTTGGGTGGGCATGTTCTCCCACAACAACAACACCCCCATTATCCTCCATAATATTGATGAATCTTTTGTTTAACTTAATTGGTTGAAAGTTACTTTAAAAATGAAGAGGTATTGGGTTCAATTTTTTTTTGTTACTTCTTGTAAAAGTTCATGTAACTTTAAGTTATAAACTAACCTTATTGTAAATGTGATTCCCACTTGTTTGATAAAAGTAACTTATTTAAAAGTGGGTTTATAGGAAAATTTAGTGAGAGAAGGATTATCTCCGCATTGTGCTCCCATCCCACATGGATCAACCCTTGCCTTCCACATGGCCGCTTGGTTCTTAATATGTATTTCTTCAAAAGGGCATACCTTTGACATATGAAGTTCGTTTTTAGTGCCATTTTTAAAAAATTGCCCATCTTTTTGACACCTTTGCATATAGGCAATCAATTTCTAATTTTGAATCCATATTGCTTGACTATTACAATAGGGCCATTCCATGCGATATTCTGCTTACTAGTACCAACTATTCTCATGAAAAGGTTGTATGGAGGATGTCCTACCAAGTAGGGCACTTTACTGAATTACATTGAGAAAATAAACTAAATGCATTGATGATTATAAGAAAATAAAATGGGACAATAAATATGACGAATCCCGTGGATTAATTAGGAGGTCGATTTCTAATGGGTTATGATTCCACCTTCAAGGAATTGATGAACTAGATAAGGCTTGGGAAAAATTGGAAACTATGTTTGGTAAACATAATGCGATTCAAGGTCACCAAATTGAAAATGAATTGGTTACTTTATATCCAATTGATTTATCTTGCGTTCAATACTATCTAGGTACAAAATCCTTAGACTTTTAGTTGAATACTGCAACATAAAAAGGAAATAAAAGCAATTCATTACATTTTTTCTAATCTTGGTCATGCTTATTATGTTTTTATATCTACCCTTTACTCCATTAGAAAATCTCTAAGGGTTGCATAACCATCTCTTGAATCCTTTTGTGATTCTTTGGTTCAAGAGAAGTATAAGCTCTTACATCTTACAATACTAATACACCTAGAGAATCGTTAGTGTCAAGCAACAAAAAAATAAAACCAAGAATCCGAAGAAACAACATCCTCACAAAAATAATAAAAATAAGGGTCTGAAACCCTCTCAACGAACTCATCCTTCTAATGGTGAAAAGGGAACCAAATGAAAAGATAATAATATCGAGTGGAATTTCATTTTTTGTAGGAAATATGGTCATTTAATATAAGTGTTTCAAGGAGATTTCAGCCTTAGAAGCAACAATGAATAAGAACAACATCAATATTGATTTGTCTTCTAACTTTACAAACCATGGACATGCACTTTCTGCTTTGGTTTTTCCTTCAATGCATTTTCTTCCTCTTCTTCTAATGAGTGTCTCATTCATTATGGAGAATATTATGATATGGATACGGATAAATCCATTTTCCTATATCTAAATGAATGTAACACCAAAAACATATTTGTTGGTGATGATAGATTTCTAAATGTTGTAGGACCTCGGAAAATTACACTAGATGAGGTTTAGTTCAATGATGTATTATGTGTTCCATGAATTTCCTGCAATTTGTTATCGATCTATCAAATCACTCTTTCTGGTGAGAGTAAGATGATCAATCTTACACCTCACTAAGTTGTATTAAATAATTTCAAATATCCTAAGCATGTCCTAGAAATAATAATTGTTAATGATATTAACAAGTTGTACATACTCAACAACTTTGGGTCATCATTTTTTTCCTTCAGTTTTTATTGCTCATAAAGATGACTTGAGAAAAATTTGGCATAAACAATTTGATCATTTAAACTATCACTCATTGCAACAACTATGTAATACAAAAATGGTGAATAGTCTTCCTCTCGTTTCTTGTGTAGATGGTGTTTGTCCCGAATGTGTTCTTAGAAAACATCATCATGGTGGTTTTGAAAAATGTGCCACTTGACATGCCTTGACTGCATTGCTTATTGTCCATAGTGATTTGTATGGTATGATTCTTTTTTCTTCTTTCTATGGATTCAAATATTTATTAACTTTTATTGTTGACTTCTCCAGATGCACTTGGGGTTACTAATTAAAACTCAAGAGTGATTTTTTGACAATTTGTTAGCCTACAAGGCCCTTTTAGAAAAATAATACGGATATAAAATATACAAGTTAATATCATATAATATCATTGAGTATGTAAACAATAATTTACTACTTACTACAATACACAATTAGATTAAATGAAACATACCCTTCCATTCACACCACAACAAAATTGTGTTGTTGATAGAGAATCACAAATTAAAGGAAATCACTAATTGTATGATCCAAGATGAGGGATATAATCTTCAATTCTGGGATGAACCCATTAATTATGCCAATTACATAGTTAATCACACTCCCACCAAGGCTCTAAAGTATACCACACCAAAAGAAGCATGGAGTAACATTAAACCATATGTAAGACACTTTTGTATGTTTGGTAGTGAATCATGGGCTCATATTCTCGATGGAAAAAATTAGCTTAAGAGTGAAAAGTGTTGGAATAGTCAAAAGCCATCCCAAGACTTAGGATAAAATAGTTAATCTTTTTGATTAATTTCCTTGGACCTACACTAGCTTGTGTGCACCCAATTCCATTTTTGAGGTCAAAATTTCCAAAAATGCATCCGGGAATGAATTAGAAAGATCCTAGATGATATTGTGACAACTCTACAGTCTTCCCAGACTGGAAAGTGCACAATTATACTTTTTCAGGAGTTTCCAGCTTTTGTGCAGTTTTAAGACAAAATATAAAGCTAGTTTTAAGGTAGACTGCCTTGTTTTCTGCACCAACTCACCTCCCTTATTTTCCTCATCTAAAAGAATGATAAAGTAAAATTTACATCACTTATGAGTTGTACATACTCATTCAACAAATTCATCAGCACATTGACTGATTTGGAAAGTGCTTTATGCACCTATGGGTGATTTTGACAGTTTAGTAAGCCTTCTTTTGTACCAATTCGAATAACATCCTAATGATTTCGAATCCTTGGAGTATATATTTTATGAGTAGACTATATATATTTAATGATGCCTGATGTAAAATAATATCAACAACAGTTTATGGATTATTCAATTTCCAGTCTCCTTCTTGAGTGTTTCTTGCATATTTTCAAGCAATTGTGTATTTCAATTGTTCTAAGCTTAGGATTAATTTCCACATGGTACCAGAGCCTTAGTAGTTCTATTGTTCTCCTCCTCAAATTTATTTTGTAGGGTTGACATCATTCATCAAGAGTGCATTCTGTTTGTTCAAGGGCGCAGTTGCTGAAGAATGGATCAATCTCAACAAATCATCTTGAATCCCTTCAACTACTTCGAATGGAGATTCTGATAAGGAGTAAAGGCCTCTACATAGTGACCATGGAAACTGAAGCTGATCCTAATGCAACAGTAAAGAATATCAAATGGAATAATAGGATATATGAGGCGCATGGTCTCTTATGTCTCAAGATTTCCAGAGACCTTCTATTTCATCTTGATGGTCTTACATCACCGAATGAATTTTGGGAAAATATTAAAGCTTTGTTTGGGAAGATAAATAATATTAGGGGTCGCCAGATGGAGAATGAGCTGATTTCACTGATTCCAAACAACTTTGAATCCTTGCAAGTTTACTTATCAAAATTCAAATCACTGGTTTTGCAGCTAAAACAATGTGGTATTGAGAAAGAATATGAACAACTAATATTGGCCATCCTTTCAAAGGTTGGCCCTGATTACTCAATATTTGTTTCAACCTTCCATGCCACCAAGTTGACCGTTCAAAACTGGAAGATGCCTTCACTGGAATATTTCATGGAATCGTTGGCTCAAAAGCAAGACAAATTGGTATCGATGGGCACCATCAAACCCTCTAAAGATCAAGCTTTGGTTGTGGGAGATTCCAAGGTAAATTCCAAATATAAGAAGAAGGATAAGGACCCCCTAAATAAAAAAGGAGACAAGTCCAAGTCTCATGAGGTGTCCTCAAAATCCAAGAAGAAGAAATTTCAAAAGAAGAAAGGTAAAGGTGAAGGTATAAAGTACACATAATGTGGTAAGGGATTTCATCCTAAGAGATCTTGCATGAAGAAGCAGATAGATATGATGACTCAATTCCCAAAGAAGAAAAACATTTCCCTTTTGGTGGCACAAGAAAGAAGGAAGGAGGATCCAATTTTTAAGACCAAGAGAGAGTAGATGCTCTGGTAGCAAGCACTGTAAGATCTCCTTCCTTTATCATCAATTCCAAAGCTTCCAGGCACATGGTTTCAACAAACAAATCCTTCTCATCACTTGATGATTCGAAGGGTCCAAATATTTTTCTGGGAGATAACTCAGAAACTTAAAGTTAGGGTAAAGGTAGCATTGATTTTGACCATGGTTCCTTCAATAATGTTTTGTATGTTCCAGGTCTTTCTGCTAACCTTTTTTCAGTATACCAGATGACCCACACTGGGTCTCGTAAGAAGTTTGTTTTCTCTCCCAATGAAGTTGAAATCTTTGATATTTCTAATAGTGGAGTCATTGATAAAGGTCTTGTGGATCACAGTTTGAAAGTTTACAGGTTCTCACACTTCATGCCTTTCTCTAACCCCTCTACTCTCCCCACCCATGCCAATGAAGCAAGAAAAATTTGGCATGATAGGTTTGGTTACCTAAACTATAAATAAATTTAATATTTGTGTGAAAAATATATGGTTCCAGGGTTGCTAAAGATAAATTTTTCCAAAGGAGTCTGTCAAGGTTGCATTATACGAAAACATTCAGAGCATAAGTATGAGAGATTGAGTAATGAGAAAACCTATGCACGTCTTGAGCTCATCCATAGTGACATTGCTGGTGCTTTACCTCATATGTCCATGAGTTAAGCCAAATATTTCCTTACCTTCATAGATTCCTTTTCCAGGCACTGTTGGGTTTACTTCCTTAAGCTCAAGTCTGAAGTTTCTGACCACTTCAAGGTTTTCAAGGCCTTGGTTGAGAAAAAGTATGGGAGGTGTTATATTTTTTAAAATTAAGCTAGAATATCATTAGGATCTTTAATTGAGAGAACAACAAGCACATCAATCAAACACAAGAGACAATGAACACAGTGTTTTTCCTCAGGGAAACCATAAATGGAGAAAACCCCGCAACTTCCTCAGAGATAGAATCAACACCAAAAGTGAAACCCAAAAACAATAAGATGATCTCTCGACAGTAGTAACCACTTTATTCCTTTCCCCAGTGTCTTTCCCTTCATCATCTATGTGCTACAACTGAGTGTGAGTGAGTGTGTGATAAATAGAGAGGCTAGCTCTCTATTTATACTAATTCTCGACTTAACTAAACCCAACTAGGGCCGAATTCACTAGGTCAGTCTAATAACCCTAGCACCCCAGAATTGTGGGTACTTTAATCCTTAGACAATAGGAGGGTTACCCACCTTGACTTGACATGACTTGTTTACATTATAGAAACTCCCGATAGGAACCTCGGGGCATGAAATGACTCAAGTACATTACAAATACATCCTGGAATAAACATCAGGTTACAATACATAAGAAATACAAGTGAATACATTCCAAAGTTACAATTACATCAACACTCCCTCTTAACTAGGAAGGTATTCTCTCGACACAATTTATCAGCACAAGACTTCTTCTCTGTATCATCTGGATCATCATCGAATATTTGTCATCTTCACCTTCAAGTCATTTATATATTCAAGTCACCTTCATTTTCAAGTCATATTCACCTGGATCTAGATCATCACTTGATTTGGATCATCATCACTAGATCTGGATCATCCCTCGATCTGGATCATCTTTGGAGCATCATCTATGGATTTGGATCATCCCTCGATCTATATCATCTCTGAAGCATCATCTCTAGATTTGGATCATCCTCGATCTGGATCATCTCTGCCAGATCATCATCACTGGATCATCACGGGTGCTATCTCATGATTCTTCTCGTCATAGGAAGTTCTACAGAGACAACCCTTTTTCATGCTGGTTGTAGGCCTAGCCTCCATGTAGGTATTCTTCAGTGCTTTATATCTGACCCTAAGTCAGAATGGCCCACCCAACACTTATATCTGATCATGTAGGAACCAATCCTATAATCATATCAGAAAGGCACGCCTAGCACTCACATTTGACCATGTGGGAACCAATCCCACAACCTTGTCAGAAAGACCCAGCACTCACATTTGACACATGTGAGGAACCAATACAACATACATGTTCAAAAAGGATCTACACTTACATTCGACACATGCGAGGAACCAATCCAACATGCATGTTCAAAATGGCTCTGCACTTACATCCGACACATGCGAGGAACCAATCCAACATGCATGTTCAAAAGGGATCTGCACTTACATTTGACACATGCTAGGAACCAATCCAACATGCATGTTTGAAAGGGATCTGCACTTACATCTGACACATGCGAGGAACCAATCCAACATGCATGATTGAAAGGGAATGCACTCACATCTGATCAAGTAGGAACCAATCCTACAGTCATATCAGAATGGCCCCCAGTCCCAGACTGAGCTACCTGGTAACTAACCAGGTGCCTCCATTGCAAGAATGACATTCAACGCTTACTTCTGATCATGTAGGAACCAATCCTACAGTCACATCATAATGGCTCAACACTCATATCTGACATGGAAGGAACCAATCCTCACCATGACAGAATGGCTCAGCCCTTACATCTGACCATGGAAGGAACCAATCCTCTCACCATGTCAGAATGGCTCTAGATCTCATATTTTCCCTTTGGAGGAAACCTCGATTTGGAGAACACCAAGCTTCTCCCTGAAGTACTCGAACTTCACCTTAGCCAATGGATTTGTCAACACATCAACTATCTGTTCCTCCGTCGCAACATATTGGAGCTTCATTGCTCCCCTCTGCACCATATCCCTGATATAGTGATACTTGATATTGATATGCTTCGACTTGTCATGGAACAATGGATTCTCTGACAACTTCACGCAACTCTGGCTGTCACAATGTATACAAGTAGCATCCATCTGGAGATGAAATAAATCAGACAGTAGCTTCCTCAGCCATACTGCTTCACAACTAGCTGAACAAGCTATGACATACTCTGCTTCAGCTGTACTCAGTGCCACATAGGATTGCTTCCTGCTAAACCAAGAGATCACACCTAATCCCATACTGAAGCAACACCTTGAAGTGCTCTTCCTATCAATGGCACTGCCTGCCCAATATGAATCAACATAACCCTCCAGGTTAATATTCTGATTCACCTCGTACTTGAGCCCATAATCAATTGTACCCCTCAGGTACCTCAAAATATGCTTTGCAGCAATCAATTGAACATGTCTCAGATCTGTCAGGAACTGGCTCAAGGTGTTCACAACAAAGCAAATATATGGTCTCGTGTTTGTCAGGTACATCAAGGACCCAATCATCTGACGATACATCATAGCATCAACCACTTCTGATGAAGCATCACTCAACAGCTTCAGGTTCAATGCCATAGGTGTGGTCATGGTCTTGCAGTCCATCATCCCAAACCTCTTCAGGATCTCTACTACATATTTCCCTTGTCCGAGGGAGATTCCATCCGGATTTTGCCACACCTCCATGCCTAGAAAATAATGCATCATACCCAAGTCCTTCATTTCGAACTCGGAAGTAATCTTTCTCTTCGTATCAGTAATCAAACCATCCATACCTATTACAAACAGATCATCTACATACAGTAGGATCATCACTGGGTTGCCATCTTCAACCTTGTAGTAAAGGTTGGAATCTACTTTACTCTTGGTAAAGCCCAAATTGGATAGAAATCTGTCAATTCTTCCATACCATCTCCTAGGTGCCCTTTTCAAACCGTATAGGGATTTCTTCAATCTACACATGAGATTCTGTGTCATGTGTCTCAAAACTGAGTGGCTGCTCTACATACACTTCCTCTTCCACTACACCATTCAAGAAATCAGTCTTGACATACATTTGGTGTATCTTCCATTTCATCATTGTAGCTAGAGCAAGTACTGATCTAATGGAAGTGTATCTGGATACAAGTGCAAAGGTTTCTTCATAATCTATTCCTTCTTTCTGTGAGAAGCCACGAGCCATGAATCTTGCCTTATATTTCTCTATTCTACCATCTGCAACATGCTTGATCTTGTAGATCCATTTGGAAGTTACAACCGACTTCCCTTCTGGTCTTGGGACAACATCCCAAACATCATTCTTCATGATCAATTGATACTCTTCTATCAAATAATATTTCCACTCTTTTCGTTCTGCCGCTTCTTCATAATTGGAAGGTTCTTCATTGATAAAGTCACATAGTAAAGCTACATATTTGGAGCAAGATCTGGTTCTCTTTCTTTCTCTATGATTCTCTTCTGGAGCCCCATATCTTTCCACACCTTGGATAGCTTCTCGTACCCAAGCAGGTTTCCTCTTGCGAGGATTCTCCTCTTGAGGTGGATCTACAAGTCTTTGTGGTTCTTCAAATTCTTGATCTTCTTCTTGAGTTTCTTCATTCATGGTTGTATCATGAATTCTGGGTGCTTCTGCTTCGTTAGGTTCTTCAACAAGTCTCTTTTTGGATTTGTTGTAAGATGTGTCTTCATCAAATGTTACATCCCTGCTGATGTCGATATTCTTGAATCCTGGGAAGTATATTCTATAAGCCTTCAAGCTTTCAGAGTATCCCACAAATATACCCTTCTTTCTTGAAGGATCTAACTTTGTGCTCTTTTATTTTGAAATGTGTATGTACATTGGACAGCCAAAAATTCTGAGATGGCTGACTTCTGGTTTCTTACCAGAGAAGACTTCTTTAGGAGTCTTGTTCTTGAGTACTCTGTGTGGAGTACGGTTCTGTACATACACCGTTGTTCTGGAATCCTTTTCCCATAGATGCATGGGAAGATATTGATCATGAAGCATTGCTCTTGCATCTTCCATGATAGTTCTATTCT
This sequence comes from Pseudotsuga menziesii, assembly GCA_001517045.1. NCBI lineage: Eukaryota > Viridiplantae > Streptophyta > Pinopsida > Pinales > Pinaceae > Pseudotsuga > Pseudotsuga menziesii. The sequence continues at coordinate 449,307 of LPNX011030100.1, read as the reverse complement.
TCCTTTTTGCAACCCCATTCTATTGTGGATTATATGGAGTGGATAACTCCCTCTTAATCCCTAATTCTTTACATAAGTCTTTGAATTAATTTGATGTGAATTCTCTACCATTATCTGATCGAAAGGTCTTGATCTTCTTTTATGTGTGGTTCTCGATCAAGGATTTGAACTCCTTGAACTTGCTGAAAACTTCATCTTTGTTCTTCATGAAGTAAATCCATGTCTTCCTAGAAAATTCATCAATGAAAGAAACATAGTATACATACCCGCTTATAGAACTTGATGACATTGGTTCGCATAAATCAGAGTGGACGATTTCCAAGATCCCTTTTGCTTTGCTTTCGCTACTTGGAAATGTCTTCTTTGTATTCTTTCCTTTCGCACATCCTTTGCAGACCCCTTCATGTTTTGCTTGAATTTTTGGAAGCCCTTCAATAGATTTGCTTGCAAGTGGTAGTGCTCTATAATGCACATGTGCAAGCCTTCTGTGCCAAATTTCATTTGGCTCTACTATGTCATGGACCAAATCTTGTTCTAGATGGCCCTTTAATTTGTATAATCCTCCTTCTTGTTCTCCAATCACTATTGCATCGTCAATAGTCTTTCCTCTTGGCCACATGAGGTCTTGGCCATCTACAAATGCAACCCTCATGCCTTTTGCATCTAGTGCCGATATGGATAGAAGATTCTTCTTTAGTCCTAGTACAAATAAGACATCCTTCATTTTCATAGACTTTCCAGAGTCTAGCTTGTAGGAGGATTCACCACTACCTTTTATGGGATATTGGTAGTCATCCCCAAGTTTCACCTTATGGGGTGAATTATGTTCAGATAGTTTTTCAAAGGATTCCTTGAAACCTATCACTTGTGTGGAATCCCCACTGTCAATAAGCCAATCTTTGCTTCCATGAGTGATAGTTCCCTTGAGAGCAGAGATCAGAACATATTCATCTTCACTTTCTTGTTTTACCCTCTTTCTGGGAGGATCATCATCCTCAGCAGTGTGAGCATGATGTCTTCTTTTGGAGTTCCTCTTCTTCTTGGATACATTCTTATTCATGGGACATTTTCTAGCATAGTGTCCTATTTCATCGCATGTATAACATCTGAGTTTAGATGAACCTTTCTGACGAGAATTCTTACCTTGGTGATGATGCTTTTCCCTTCTTCCTTTCTTGGAGTGTACTATGAGAGCTTGATCTTCACTTCCCATATTTTCTTCTCGAGCTTCTTCTTGTGAAAATTCTTCCCACAGTCTACTGAACTTGACTAAATTCTTCCTAGCATAGATTCCTTGGATGAAAGAATCCCATGACCTAGGGAGGCCATTCAAAGTTGTCATCACAATTTCTGCATTCTCCACTTCTTCATCTACTGCTTCCAGCTATTATTTGATCTGGGAGACCCTTGTGAAGTATGAATGGATGGTCTCCTCATTTTGGATCTTTACATTCTTCAACTGGTTCCTTAGAGTCATCTTTCGATTGATGTGCTTCCCTTCAAAAATTTTGGTTAGGGCATCAAACATAACTTTAGGTGTCATGAGGGAGGACACCTATGGTATGGGGTGATCCTTGATAGAATCAACAATGATCCTCTTTGACATAACCAACTTCTTCTTATGTAAGGCCATGTCCTCATCTCCCTTTGGAACTGGAACCTCCTCATTGATATAGGAGTCCAACTTATTTTCTTCCAGGACTAGGGAGATCCTATACTTCCAGGCTCAAAAGTTATCAGCTCCCTCAAGCTTTTCATCAAGCTTGGTATGATGAGACATCTTAACTGAGAACCTCAAATGGAAATACAAAATATTTAGATCTTACCAGGTCAAGATGTTGGATTTGGATTTGGAGCTGAAATCCTGCAGTGCTGGTTCAGGAGCAGATTAGGGTTTGGCTTTTTCAGATTTCTGTCCAACCAAATTCTTTGAATTTGATCCCTAACTTTGATTTTGGGGAGGAGATCAATCCAGTCCTGGGCTCACTGAAAAATTCCACTTCTGTGAAAATCCCTAAGTTTTGGTAGTAGTGTCAGGTCCAAAACTGAAAAACCTTAGAATTGGATTCTGTTTTGACAGAAAGATGTGCCCTAGGGAGGAGAGTTATTCCACCCTACTTTTTTCTGAAAATCTGTGGAGAGAGATCCACAAAATAGGAAGCCCTAGTTCTCGCAGCTGCACAGTGTCTTCTTCTTAGGTTAGCTCTGATACCATGTTAGATTTTTAACATTAAGCTAGCATATCATTAGGATCTTTAACTGAGAGAACAATAAGCACAACAATTAAACAAAAGAGACAATGAACACAATGTTTTTCCTCGGGGAAACCATAAATGGAGAAAACCCCACAACTTCCTCAGAGATAGAATCAGCACCAAAAGTGAAACCCAAAAACAGTAAGATGATCTCTTGACAGCAGTAACCTCTTTCTTCCTTGCCCCAATGTCTTTCCCTTCCTCAGTTATGCGCAACAACTAAGTGTGAGTGTGTGTGATAAATAGAGAGTCTATCTCTCTATTTATACTAATTCCCAACTTGACTAAACCTAAATAGGGCCAACTTCACTTGGCGAGTCTAATAACCCTAGTGCTCCAAAATCGTGGGGACTTTAACCCTTATACAATACAAGGGTTACCCACCTTGACTTGACATGACTTGTTTACATTATAGAAACTCCCGATAGGAACCTAGGGGCATGGCATGACTCAAGTACATTACAAATACATCCCGGAATAAACATCGGGTTACAATACATAAGAAATACAATTGAATACATTTCGAAGTTACAATTACATCAACAGGAGGAAGCTCAAGATCCTAAGATCTGATAATGGTGGTGAATATTTCAAGTTTGAGTTAATTAAATATTGTGAATATGCAGGTATCCAGATGCAACACTCTATTCCTTACACACCTCAGCAAAATGGTGTGGCTGAGAGAAAGAATAGAAGCCTCAAGGAGATGGCTACTTGTATGTTGGATTCTAAGAATTTGCTACCAAATTTTTGGGCTGAAGCTATAAAATGTGCAGCATACATCCAGAATATGGTGCCTCACAAGCAACTTGATGGATTTATTCCTTGTGAAGCTTGGAGTGGGCACAAACCAGATGTGTCTCATCTCAAGATTTTTGGCTCAAGGGCATGAGATAGAATTCCATTAGATAAAAGGAGGGATTTGGAACCCAAAATTAAGGAGTGCCTATTTTTTGGGTATTCTAAATATTCCAAAGGGTACAATATTATCAACATGAGCACTCAAAAATCCTTCATTTAAAGGAGTGTTCAGTTCGAAGAAGAGCCTATGGAAGCAACACAAATTGGAGAGTCCTCTTCACCTCCTCCATATTTGGTTGCAAGTGAAGGAAATATATGTCTCATAATAATTATTTAATTGCATATCCAAACAAACCCAAAAGGACAAAGTGGGCAACAAATATGATTCAAGCAGCTGGGGAACTAGCTGGGAATCCTAGTGATTCTAGGAGGACTAGATCCCATTTCAAGAGTGCCCTTTCTGTCAAGGACCCTTTCTTTGCTGATAATTTTTTTATAATGATTGAATATGACCCATAGATATATTAAGAAGCATATGAAGACCCAATATGGAAAACAACCATGAAGGAGGAATTTTATTCGCTCCAAAAGAGTGACACATGGGAGCTAGTCAATCTCCCCCCAAGGAGAAAGATAGTCAAGTGTAAGTGGGTTTTAAAAACTAAAATTTTCTGCTAATTGTTATAATATGAAGTATAATGCAAGTTTAGTGTCCAAGTTATTCTCCAAATTCCAAGGAATTGACTACAATGAGACCTTTGCACCAGTTGCAAAGATGGACTCCATAAGACTAGTTTTGTCCATTGCAACTTCCAAGCAGTGGGAAGTACATCACATGGATGTAAAGAGTTATTTCCTACATGGTGATATGAAAGAAGAAATATATATGCATCAGTTATAAGTTTTTATGATTAATCCATCTCTTGTGTGCAGGTTGGAGAAATCATTGTATGGGATAAAACAAGCTCCCAGAGCTTGGTATGCCAAGATTGATGGTTTTTTTATCACTGAACTATTGTAGATGAAAGTATGATACAAATTTATATTTGAAGCTGATTCATGGTTCCTTAATATTTATTTTATTGTATGTGGGATGAGATTCTGATCATAGGAATTTCCAAGGAATAAATTGCCTCTTTGAAGAGTGCAATGAACCATGCCTTCTCTATGTCTGATTTGGGATTGTTAAGCCAATTCTTGGGGCTTGAGATTTCTCAATAAGATCTTGGAATCAAGGTAAATCAGTATAATTATGATTCAGATATGCTTAAGAATTTCAAAATGAAGGATTTAAATCCAAGAAAGACTCCTTTTCTTTCAGGAGTTAAGCTTGAAGAAGTGCAATCAACTCCATTGGAAAACAACGTCTTGTATAGGCAACTGGTTTGTTGTCTTCTTTATTTGAATCATACTCAACTTGATATATATTATGAAGTGAGTGTGAATTCTAGACACATGGATCAACCTCATGACATGCATTTTAGGGCAGCCAAGAGAATCCTAAACTTTGTACAAGGAAAAAAAACTCATGGGATTCACTATGTTGCACAATCTAGCCTAGAGTTAGTTGGTTTTACTGACTCTGATTGGGTAGGTGATAACATAGATAGGAATTCAAATTATAGATATGTGTTTATGCTTTTATATGGACCAATCAGCTGGTCAATTAAGAAGCAAATTGCAATTTCACTTTCATCTACAGAGGCAGAGTACAAAGGAGATGTGAATGAAGCTACTCAATATTTGTGGTTGCAGGGAATACTTGGAGAGTTTGGGATTGAGTTAGATACTTCTACAGTCATCTATTGTGACAAAAATAGTACCATTCAAATCTAAACTGATCTAGTAATTAGGAAACAAACCAAACACATCAATATCCATACACACTACATCATAGGACTTGTGCATGATGGGGTCATTGATCTGTTCTATTGCGCATCATCTGAGCAAGTAGCATACATCTTCACCAAGATGTTTTTAGAGAGGAATTTCAGCAATCAGTATTTACTTGGGATATCTGATCGTTCGGTGAAGACATATTGAAGACCATATTTCATTCAGTTGTTCATATCCATGTTTAACGGAGGTTTTTCCCCTTGTGGTTTTTCCTCTTTCCTTGGTTTGTATGGACAAGCAGTATGTAAAGGGTGACTAAGCCTTGTTGATAGGATCTATATCTTTGATATTTTTGTGATACTGTAAAAAAATTCAGGTTTAATAGGGGGTGTTGGAATAATAAAAAACCATCCCAAGATTTGGGATAAAATAATTAATCTTTTTGATTAATTTCCTAGGACCTACACTAGCTAGCTTACACCCAATTCCATTTTTGAGGTCAAACTTGACAAAAATGAATCCTGGAATGAATTATAAAGATCTTGGATAATATTTTGACAACACTGCCGTCTTCCCAGATTGGATAGTGCATAGTTCTATTTTTTCAAGAGTTTTCCCACTTCTCTCCAGTTTTAAGGCAAAAGCTAAAGCTAGATTTAAGGTAGGCTGCCTTGTTTTTTGTACCAAATCACCTCCATTATTTTTCTCATATAAAATAATGATAAATTAAACTTTCCATCAGTTATGAGCTGTACATACTCATTCAACAAATTCGTGAAAATATTGATGATTTAGAAAGTGCTTTATGCATGTATGGGGGATTTTGACTAGTTTAGTAAGCCTACTTTTGTACCAATTTGAACAACATCCTAATGCTTTAAAATCCTTGGAGTATCTAATTTATGATCAGCCTATATCTATTTAATGATGGCTGTTGTAAAATAATATCAACAATATATTGTGGATTATTCAATTTCCAGTCTCCTTGAGTATTTCTTGCATATATTCAAGCAATTTTGTGAGTTCAATTGTTTTAAGATTGGGATAAATTTCCACAAAAAAGTGAATATTTTTTAGATATTCTGAAGATGTAAAAGGTTATATATTTATTTAGACAAAATCAATTGACATTTTTATTAGAAGAGATGTGGAATTTAATGAAAGTATCTTGGATCGTAGGATTAATTTGGTGTCAACAATTGTGACACCTTATACTCTTAAATTATTTGATATTGTTCCTAATCCACCTTATTATTTTTATCATTACAATGGGGATGACAATCCATCTCTTCCTACTCGGTTTCCTCTAGTTTCACTAGCGCAACCGCTTTGTATATGTGTCTATACAAAATGTGAAGCAACTCATGATATTTCTAGTGATCCTAGAGATAAACACCAAACACGTTCATAGTTCTAGTACGCCTCTTCTCTTTCGGATTGAGTTTTAGAGAATCATGATCTAGATACATTATATGAAGCTTATGTCCATCTAGACTAGACACAACTATGGATGAATAATATTATTAGTTAATCGAGAGCAATACTTGGGATGTTTTTCCTCTCCTAAAAGGAATACAACTTAGTATATGTAAATTGTTATATATATATCAAAGTATGCATTTGATAGAAGTGTTGAAATACTCAATGCAAGGTTAGTTTCCAAAGGACTTTCCCAAGTTGAAGGAATTGACTACAATGAAACCTTTTCCCCTGTCGCTAAAATGAAATCCATCCACCTTGTTCTTTCCCTTACCACTTCACATAAATGGAAGGTCCATTAAATGAATGTCAATGCCACCTTCTTGAATGGATATTTGTAAGAAAAATTTATATGGAACAACCTCTTGTCTATGTTCAAAATTAATCCAACCTTGTTTGTCACCTTAAGAAATATTGCTATGGCCTTAATAAATCTCCTCAAGCTTGGTATGATAAAATATATAGATTTATCCTTGATGCTCATTTTTCTTGATGCCATTCTGACCCTAATGTCTATACCGAGAAAATAGGAAACCATGTTTTCATCCTTACTCTTTATGTTGATGACCTTATTCTTACTGGTAGTGACCATAGCATTTTAACCCATGTGAAAACCATCCTTAAGAAGAAATTTGAGATGAAAGAATAATGAAATTTTCATTATTTTCTTGTCCTCCAAGTCTTGCAAACCAAGGAAGGAAATTTTATTTCTCATTCTAAGTATACTTGTGACCTTCTTTGTCGCTTTCACATGAATGATTTTAAACAAGCCCCATATCCCTTCCATTCTAGAGCCAAACTTACTGCTACTTTCTCTTCACTTGAAGTAGATGCCACCTTGTATCGTTATCTAGTTGGAAGTATCTTGTACTTGACTTAGAATTGTCTCAATATTTCTTTTGTTATTGGTATTGTTTCCTGGTATATGAAAACACCCCGTAAAATCTACTGGAAATAAACAAAAATGATACTTCTTGATATTCGAAGTACAATTCTGTTTCGGATTTACTACAATTCAAGGAGATTCCTTTGTTGGTTGGATTCACTAATTTATATTAGGCTGAAGAACCCGATGATTGGAAGTATAACACATGTTATATTTTATGTATTAGTTTAATACTTGCCACTTGGGATGGTAAGAAACAAAAATACCTTACTCTTTCTTCAGCAAAAGCAGAGTATCAATCCTCAGTTAATGTGGGTAAAGAATCCTTATGTATTTGACTTATCCTTTTAGAATTTGGATTTTAGCAACAACAGCTGATGGCCCTTTGGTGTGACAATAAAAAATGCATCAATATTTCCAAGGATGCAATACTAAATCAACATATCAAACACATTGACATACATATGCACTTCAATAGAAAGCTTGTTCAATACTACATTCTGGAAGTTCTCTTTTTTCATATAGATGGTTAAGTTACATACATGTTCACAAAGTCTCTTACAAAAGTGAAGTTTTATAAACTTAGATCTATGTTATGATTTCATGAATTTTTAATTAAGGGAGGATAGCCTCTACTTCCTCCTTCCTTCTCTTATTGTGTCACTCTTGTAAATCTTTCAATCCTATCCCAAGTTATTCTTAAAAGGGGATGTAAGGATATTTAGACACATAGGATTTAGTTAATATCAACTTGTTATAGTGTGTCTTTATGTAAAGTGTGTTTCTTTAGGATGAATTTGCATATGATGGTCATGATATTTTCTAGACATAGAGTCATTTGATGGTTCATATTCAATTCAATCTTATTGGATTTTGATTTTTGTTTTAACACCTGACTAGTCCATGATATATATTTAAAGAGCATGTAGCGTCATTTTCTTGATGATTTATTATGAGAATCTCATGTAATTTGCATCAACATGTATGGAAGCTTTGGTTTCCTCTCTATTTTTCCCTTTGTCATGTACAATCATAAAGGATGATGAAAATTATTGATATAATGATGGTATTAGCTCAAATTTACACCTTTTATATGCATGTTTAGAAATTTCTATGTGGCACTTTGCATACCCCTTCATGCTTGATCTGTATTTCTGGTAGACCTGTTACTACCTTGCTTACAATTGGTAATGCTTTGTTGTTTACATGAGCAAGTATTCGATGCCATAGTTCACATGGAATGATGGTACTAGCTCTGAAAGATGAATCAATATGCCCTTTTAATTTGTAGAGTCTTCCTTCTTCAATAGCCATTTCAACTACATCATCTATGGTTCTTCTTTTTGGCCACATAAGAACTTCACCATCTACAAAGGAAACTCTAAAACCTTTCTTGTCTAAAGTTGATATGGAAAGAAGATTCTTCTTTAAACCTGAAACATATAATACTTCTTTCATCTTCATGGATTTACTACATTTCAGCTTGTAAGAGGCTTCTCCCATTCATTTGATAAGATATTGATAATCATCTACAAGCTACACCTTAGGTGGATAATCTCTCTGAGTGAGGCATGTAAGAGAATATTTGTGACCTCTCATGTGTTTGGAAGAACCACTATTTATGAACCAAGTGTCACTTCCATGAGATATTGATTTGGTGAGGGATGATATTAATACATATTCTTCATTGGAGTCTTCATTCTCTTTGGCCTTCTCTTCATCTAATTCATTCTCTTTGACTGCATGGGTGTGGAACTTTCGGTTCTTCTTCTTGAAATTGTTTTTGTTAAGTGGTCGATGTATGGAGACATGCCATAAATTATGACATGTGTAACATTCATAAGATGAGTAATCCTTCTTAAACTTCCTACTTCTTTTGAGTTCTTGTCATATTCTTGTTGGAGATCCTTGATCCTTCCTTTTGTTTATCTCATTCTTTGTATGAGCAGCTAGAGCTTGATCTTCATCTTCATTTAACTTTTCTTATCTATTTTCTAGCCTTCCTTCTTCTTGTAGACATTCTTCCCATAGCTTGATTAAATTGGTTTTCTTTCTTCTAGGACATATTCCTCTGATGAAGGAATCCCACTCTCTTGGAAGACCATTTAGAGTTCTCATCACAACTTTAGATTCTTCTACCATGTCACAAATGGATTATAACTATTATTTGATTTGATATACTCTGGAGAAGCATGATTGCATGGTTTTTTCCTTTTTCATATTCATACCCTTGAGTTGGTTCCTCAAGGTCATTCTCTTGTTGATGTTCTTTCCTTCAAATAGATTGATTAGTGCATCAAACATTTACTTTGGAGTATTCTTTGAGTGTACTTGGGGGATCAAATGATTGTTGATAGAGTCATCTATGATCCTCTTTCCTTTATCATATCCTTCTTGTGCTTGGATTTTTCCTCATCTCCCTCTAGGTCCTTGACCTCTTCTTTGATGTAGCCTTCTAGGACATGTTCTTCAAGAATGAGCATGACTCTATACTTCCATGATCTGAAATTCTCTGCTCCTTCAAGATTTTCATAAATATTGGTACTGTTTGTCATCTTTAATGAATGAGAACCTAAAATGGAAAGATAGGATATAGAACTTACCAGTTTGAGGATTGCTTCTGGAACCATCTTTAGGATGACTTAGGGATTGGATGAAAAACCCTAATTTTTTAGTTGATACACTTGTAGATCTACATGGAGGAAAAAATGCGCCTCCCCAAGGTGAGCTAGACTGTATCTTATTTTTTCAAAATCTAAGGATTGAAACTTAAAATATCTGATGCCCTAGTTTCTCTCGACAGGAGTGGTAGGACAAAAATGAAAAATCCTTAGAATTGAAAACTGATTTGAAAGAAATATGCACCCTCCTAGGGAGAGTTGAATCAAATTTCCTTTTTTAGCTGATATATGGAGGAAGGTTCCCATAATAGTGAATTATATCTTGTTGGACTATAGGATGAGCTGCTGCATAATGTCTTCTTTCAAGTTGGATCTGATACCATGTTAATTTTTCTTTCAAATACGTTATGACAAGAACAAAGGATCACAAAAAGAACAACAAGCACAATAGAAAATAGAACAAAAATATTTATATTGGGAAACCTTCTTGGGGAATAAAACCCAACAAAAACTTCCTTGATATAGACTTCAACCAAGTACCATGAAACACCAGAGAAATAATACTATACAACTTCCTTCACCTCAGGTGGACTGTTTCTCCTCTCTCTAGCGGAATTTATTGAGTGCACCACTTGTCCAAATGGGGAAGGTGCCTCTTCTATTTATACAAATCAGTTGAGAGGATGAATACCCAACATGGATGACTTCTCCTTTCTTCCAATACTGACTTGCATTGGAAGACTAAAACATACATTTTAATTATACTTTTGTGGGTACTACTGACCCGACTTACAACAGATATTTTACCTCAAGACTTTACATCACAAAATACATCAATGAAATCCCTAATTGGAGGAACAAAATCTCCAGAAGGGGTAAATAATAATAATAATACAAAATAGAATTTCTTCCGCAATTACATTTCTTTAACAATTTGTTTGTGTGTTTTTTCTTTTATGCAACCTCTTTTCTTTAGATTACTTTGTCTCTTCTCCATGCTGCTACTTATATTTGTTTCTAGTGGCCATTCACTTGGGGTGTAAATTCCTTAACATGATATGGAATCATCTCTATTATATGTTCGATATGAAAAAATGACATTTTTAAAATTCTAGGGATAGGCTTAATTTATTCAATAACATGTTATGTTGAAGGTCCAAATTAGGGTGATATGGGGAAACATGTTGAAAATGGGTTTAAGCCACATAGGGTTCTTTAGTGGTAAATTTTGAGATAATAACATACCTATTAGATGAATGTATTATATATCCATTGGATTTGGAGGTCAATGGAGAATATGAACCAACCACTTTTAAACCCTTTTTAACTTGCGTCTAGTTAGCATGTTTTTCCACTATTAGTTGTTGAAGAGATTTATGTTTGCAATATTTGGAAAAATGTCCATACTCATGATAGAACTTGCATTCTCCATATAATCAAGATTTTGTGTATGTTTCCATCCATGAAGAGATAGTATGATTTACATAATAAGTCCTTTCTACGAATCCACTTCCATAGAGACCATGGCACATGCGGTCATTCTATATTTGGGTCGAGACTTGTCAATATAGAGGTTCCATGGATTTATAATTGATGTAAGATACTCATCACTCAAAAAATGTAGAGGTGTATGGAGTTTTAGGATTAATTAATCCTCCCTTTTCCCACAAAGTATATTTGTCATTTTTCCTAGCTTAGGAGGTCTTCATCACTTCACTAGTGAATGGGGAACACACCTAGGGGACACCTACCACTCACTGCACATGTCTGCATGAGTTTAGGAGCTCAAAGGATAAATCCTTATAATTTAGGAACCCACTCTGAGTGCTAGCACCAATCTCCAGTAGTTGAATCTAGTAGGTATTTAGTTATGTTCAGTTATGCTCCAATTCCCATCAGTTTGATCACTCTCAGTCATCATAGTGTCAGTTTCCATGATTTAATGGAGGTAGGGCACCTTTTCTCATCTACATACATCATTTAACTGGTAGTGAATTATTTCAGTGATCCAGAGTTGCATTAGTGAGATCTAGTGGCGATTTTTCCACACTGATTTAGATCCAGAGTCAGTCTAGGTTGGTAGATTCGAATCCTATATTAGGCATTCAAATTATCCTATTTGTAACACCATTGCATTTCATATTTCATACTGATTAATGTATGCAATATTATTACTCCAATTATTGGTCTCATGTGTGTTTAATCTACCATGAATTATTGATCAGTATTTACTGAATTCTTCTCTCTCTTCTGCAACCTTCTTTTCTAATTGAATTCATGCAGGCCTAAAGATCATATTCTTCATTAAATTTAACATGGTATCAGAGCAGGTATTCAGGCCGACAATAAACTTCAAAAAATTCCATTGATGCACCAGAAGAAATTGGGTTACACATAATTCCTAGAATCATTGCCTTGCTCCCTCTGGATTCTATCCAGAGAAGTCTATCCAACTATGATGCACCCAGAGAAAGTGAACATGTCGAAGTGGAGAGTGTTTTATCTGGTTTGATAGAGAATTGAAGTGTTTTGCAGTGTTTTTGAAGCTGTGAAATGGAGAATTCAATAACTCGGATCCCCAGAATCCTTACACCCTTCAATTACCTTGATTGGAGGGTATATATGCATATTATTTTGCACAACAAGGGTCTTTACATGGTCACCATGGGCAGAAAATTCGAACCCTAGTAGTATCTTGAAAAATCAAAGTATTTGAATGGGATTGATGAAGCTTTTGACTTCATGTGCATCCACATATCTATGGAGTTCATGTTCCATCTTAATGGACTAAAAAATATGAAAGATGTATGGGATAGGATCGAATCCTTATTTGGAAATCAAGATGAGCTCAAAGGCCATATTATGGAGAATGAGATGGTAGCACTACAACCCAGCAACTTTGAAACTATACAACAATTTTTCCCAAGATTCAAATCACTGGTCATGTAATGCAAGCAATGCAAGATTGAGAAGAAGGATGAGCAATTGGTACTCTCCATTCTGAGAAAACTTGGCCCATAATTATTAGTGTTTGTATCTACCTTTCACTATGGGAGACTAAATACTCCTAATTGACAAATGCAAACCCTTGATGCCTTCATAGAGTCTCTAATATAGGAAAAATACAAGCTGATATAGATGGGAGATGTCAAGGCCTCTCCAAATCAATCTATCTTGGCTGGTGAGACAAGGAATGAGTAAGAAATGAAGGATCATAAAGGAAAAGAAAAAAATAACACTGAATTTGAAACTAAGGAAGATTTTGATCTAGCAGATGAATCCTCAGGCTCTAAGAAGCACAAACACTAGAGGTTTGATAAGGGAAAGTGATCCCACTGTATGAAAGGAAACCATAGAGATAATTTTGTATGAATAATACCATAGATTAGATGAGAAAACTCTGTGAGCAACACAATATTTCCCTCCCTGAAGGTGCAAGGAAGTCTGACTCCGGAGACAAGACCGAAGATCATGATGAGAGATGACATGCATTAAAGGATGGTTCTTTAAAATCACTTTCCTTTCTCATTGATTCATGAGATTTCAATCACATGGTTGCATCCAAAGAATCATTCTCTTCATTACAACTTACTGATGGTACGAGTATTCACATGGGTGATGACACTCAAATTCAAATTAGCGAATTGAAGTGTTTTGCAGTGTTTTTGAAGCTGTGAAATGGAGAATTCAATAAATTGGATCCCCAGAATCCTTACACCCTTCAATTACCTTGATTAGAGGGTATATATGCATATTATTTTGTGCAACAAGGGTCTTTACAAGGTCACCATGGGCAGAAAATTCGAACCCTAGTAGTATCATGAAAAATCAAATTATATGAATGGAATCGATGAAGCTTTTGGCTTCATGTGAATCCGCATATCCAGGGAGTTCATGTTCCATCTCAATGGACTAAAAAATATGAAATATGTATAGGATAAGCTAGAATCCTTATTTGGAAATCAAGATGAGCTCAGAGGCCATATTATGGAGAATGAGATGGTAGCACTACAACCCAACGACTTTGAAACTATACAATTTTTTTTCTCAAGATTCAAATCACTGGTCATGTAATGCAAGCAATGCGATATTGAGAAGAAGGATGAGCAATTGGTACTCTCCATATTGGCCCATAATTATTAGTGTTTGTATCTACCTTTCACTATGGGAGACTGAATACTGCTAATTGACGAATGCAATCCCTTGATGCCTTCATAGAGTCTCTAATATAGGAAAAATACAAGATGATAAAGATGGGAGATGTCAAGGCCTCTCCAAATCAAGCTCTCTTGGCTAGTGAGACAAGGAATGCGCAAGCAAGGAAGGATCATAAAGGAAAAGAAAAAAATAACACTGAATTTGAAACTAAGGAATATTTTGAACTAGTAGATGAATCCTTAGGCTCTAAGAAGCACAAACACTAGAGGTTTGATAAGGGAAAGTGATCCCACTGTATGAAACAAAACCATAGAGATAATGTTGTATGAATAAGACCATAGATCAGATGAAAAAACTCCGTGAGCAACACAATATTTCCCTTCCTGAAGGTGCAAGGAAGTCTGAATCTGGAGATAAGACTGAAGATCATGATGAGAGATGCCATGCATTAAAGGATGGTTCTTTAAAATCACTTTCCTTTCTCATTGACTCAGGAGATTTCAATCACATGGTTGCATCCAAAGAATCATTCTCTTCATTACAACTTACTGATGGACTGAGTATTCACATGGGAGATGACATTCAAATTCAATTTGAAGGAAATGGTTCAATCAAGTTAGAGCATGGAGTGTCCAAGAATGTACACTATGTACCCTCCTTAGCTAAAAATTTATTATCTTTATACCAGATGACACATAGTGGCTCACTAAACTGAGTTGTATTTGGGCCTGACTTAGTGGATATCTCATATATCTCAAATGGGAAGCTTATAGTGAAAGGTGTTGCAAACCATGCCTCCAAGGCATACGAATTCTCACACTTTTTTCCATACTCAGATCCAATGCCATATCAGCTACCACTTGAAAGGGAATGTAAATTCATCCTACCTTAACATTTTTCATATGATAATGTTTCAATTTCAGGATTCGAAACAGAGGAAAAAGTTGAATCAGTTTATGGAATTGAAGATGAAGTTCAATCAGATATAGATACATATCCAGTCCCTACTCCCAATCCTAGGCCTAAGTGGGATCAAAAGGTTATTGAAGAAATTGGGAACATGACTGGAGAGTCATTTGACATGAGAAGAACAAGATCCTAGTTTCAAAAAGAGAGCCTTGCACTATGTCAATCAAATTCACTTCTTCTAGAGAGGTGCTACAAAATCCAAGAGAGGTGATTCATGATGGTAAGGTTTGATCAAAAATTTTTCTCACCAAAGAAAAAAATGGATCATATCACTCTTTCTCCAGAAAGGAGAGTCAAAGGAAACATTACTTCTCCCATATGTCATCGGTTTGGAAGAATATAAATAGGTTCACATGCACAGTACCAGGAAACTAGTGCACATAGGAACCACCACACTGAATTACTACTTCACAGAGATGCAGATTGCAGAAATATTTTCACAAGTTTTTACTCAAGAAGAATTTTTTTCTCTTAGTATGAAAGTTTGATCCTATTTTTTTTGCTTATTTTGAGGGGGGTGGGGTTTTCCACGAGGTTTTACCCATTTCCATGTTTATTTAGAAATCATTTTTTCATTTAGATTGTATGGGTGACCTTTGGTCTTAGTTTCTAAGGCCCATGTTGTCCAAAGTTAGGATTAAAGGGGGGTGTTAGGATGAATTAATTCTCCCTTTTCCCACATAGACTATTTGTTATTTTTACTAGATTAGGAGGTCTTCATCACTTCAATAGTGCATTGGGGATACACTAGGGGACACCTACCACTCACTGTTCATGTCTACATGAGTTTAGGAGCTCTAGGGATCAAGCCCTATAATGTAGAAATCCGCTCTGAGTGCCACCATCAGTGTCTAGCAGTTGACTCTAGTAGGTATTCAGTTATGTTTAGTTATGCTCTGATTCCCATAAGTTAGATCACCCTCAGTTATCCTAGGGCCATTTTTCATGATTTAAGAGAGTTAGGGTGCTTTTTCTCACCTAACTACATCAGTCAACTAGTTGTGAACTATTTTAGTGATATGGAGTTGCATTAGTGAGCTCTAGTGGCTATTTTCCCACACCGAGTTAGCTCCAGAGTTAGTCGAGGTTGGTAGATTCGAATCATATCTTAGGAATTTGAATTCTCCTATTTGTAACACCATTGTATTACATATTTCAATACGGATTAATGAATGTAATATTATTCTTCCAATTATTGGTCTCATGTGTGTTTAATCTGCCATGAATTATTGATCAGTCATTACTAAATTCTTCTCTCTCTTCTGTAGCCTTCCTTGCTAATTGAATTCATGCAGGCATGAAGATACTATGCTTCATTAAATTTAACATGAAGGAGTTGAATCCATATTGGTACAAATGAAGGAACATCAACTTTAGTGTTGAAATTCCCATAGGGTGTAGAATAGATGGTGGATGCGTGAACTGTTAAGGAACTCCTTGCGTAAGGTCACTAGTTTGTGTTAAAAAAATAGGATCGTAGGGAAATAAAAATCAACAATAAATAATATGAAAATATTGAAACACATTACAAGAGAGACACATATATAACATGGCTCACTCAAAATGGGCTACGTCCACACAAAAATTTCTAGTCCTTTATTATTATACCATCCAACAAAATGAAGGGATACAACCTACAACAACCTCATTGTACTTCCTCTTCACTCTCTCATTGTCTCTCTCACACAATCACAGAGATTGGTTTTACAATGCTACAATACAATATAATACAGAACACAACTGTATTACAATGCCTTCCTTTTATAGGGTAATTAGGTCGTTAAAATACCATAGGTTACCCAATACCATGGGACCGCAAACTATTGGCCAACAAACATCCCAAAAATTTCTTTCTAGGGGCTTCACCCCTGAATCCCCACCGGGGGATCGCTAGCCCCCGCATCCCCCTACTGGGATGAGTGTACAGTAAAACTGGGGTACAAACACAGCTGAACAATAATATCTCTGAATCTAAAAGATCAAGATCCACAACCAATAGTTTGAAATTCTGTGGGTATGAGCCTTAAAAAGAAAATAAGATTGAAATATATTGCCCATCTATTTACTTATATGCCTCTCTATCCCTTGAAATAGGGACCACTATTGAAAATCATGTTCTTACATTATTTTTTTTCAAAAATGAAAGATTAAAAACCTCTCCTATTGAAACAATGAAACACATTTCCTTGAATGAGAGGTTTTCTAGTTCTTAGTAATCCATTGCTCCATAACTTTGGGAGAGGGTTAGAAACTAGTGAACTTTCCTATGATTCCACACTTATCTAGAACAAGATATTTATGGTGGGAGACAACAAAGGAAATATTAACCCATGGAATATTAGAAGCACACTTTAAAAATGAGATGATCATGGGAAGAATAGGTATCTTGAGAATTGAGGCCATCAAATAATGAAATACAAACCCTTTAGAAGGGGGAAAAGAAGGAGGAGTGCCCCCTGTCATATCCATGCTCAGGAGGGATGGGATGGTAGGAGAAGGGAAAGGAAACTTGAGTTAGGGTTACAATAGAGAGAACTACACATCCATAATATTAGACATACAATTTAAAGCAAACAACTTCACGTTCTTTGTAAATTCAAATTTCTTGTAGCAAGGCATTTCACATTCAATGTAGATCCCTATATGGAATTTGCAAGGCAAGTTTGAGTGGAAATTTTATATAATTTAAGAAATATTTGAAAATATTTTTAATTTTTCTATAAAATTTAGTTTCCTCCTTGTTCAAGTATGATTTCAATAACTTAATGGCATGCTCATATTAGTTTAGTGTGTTTTCATTTTCTCAAGTTTGTATTTTTGGGGGATTGTTTCTAAAATACTAGGTTGGTACATGTTGTGTATTAGCTAAATAGTGTTTTATCATATGTAGTAATTTTATAATATTGAGGTTTGGATCAAGGGGTCATGATATAGATGCAAGATCTCTCCACCAAATTTGGGGAGGTCACATAATATTGGGCCAACACATGATGACAAATGTTAAAATATATTCAATAGTGGGTTTTAAATGCACCTATATTCTTTTGATGCAATATTGGATAATATTTTGGTGTAAGAACGTTGACCAATCAAGCATAGGTCATAAAAAATCCCTAGGTAATATATAAGAAAATACTTATATTTTTAAAATTTTCCAAATAAATATAAAATATTTAAAAAGTGGAAGTGGTATATATCTCAACTATTATCACATGAGTTTGTAAAAGTTTGCAAATAGATGATAGGTTTGGTATTAGGTCTGATGGAAAGAGCACAAGCTTAAGAATGATCCATTCAATCATGATATTTTTGGAAAATTAACTCAATATGGGAGCACATATAAATAGTAATGTGACATTCAACAACACAAAATTACTTATTCAGATAAGAGATACATTTGCGAGGACATGAGGTCGAATTTATAGTCATAAATGGAATGAATTCAAACCTATACTAGCCACCAAATAATTCCAAGGCCAAATATGGTAGTATAAGATTTACTTATGAGGAACACACACACACACACACACACACACAGTGTGCATGCGCACGCACATGCACACACATGCGCGCGCGCACACACACACACACACACACACACACACACACACACACACGCACACGCACACATACAAATTCAATTATGTTTTGATATTTTGAGGGAGGGAAACCAATGTTTTAATTCCATTTATCTTGGAATATTGGGAGCCAAAAAATGCCATGGTTTCCTATCAATTTAGGGGCGGGTGAATAGGGAAAAGAGGAATGATTAATTTCCAATTTTTTATGGAAAAATCCAAGGATAAACCTAGTTCTATGTGAAGACATAATA
Source organism: Pseudotsuga menziesii (assembly GCA_001517045.1). Taxonomy (NCBI): domain Eukaryota; kingdom Viridiplantae; phylum Streptophyta; class Pinopsida; order Pinales; family Pinaceae; genus Pseudotsuga; species Pseudotsuga menziesii. The sequence continues at coordinate 430,470 of LPNX011030100.1, read as the reverse complement.
ATGAACCAAGATATATGGATGGTTAACATAATACTTGCATGGCATGTTTTTTGTTATTATTTTTTACAACCCAATCTTAGCGAAAGGATGAAGAAGATATGGAAGCCTCAAATTGAATATATTATGGAATATCATATATTGGTAAGAGGGTGGGTAGACTTAATATTATGAACAAAATTAAGAAGCATATAGGTTATTAGGCATGCATTTGTGGTTAAATAATTCCCTCCAACTATGAAGGTGGATCCCATGTTTTGATCGAATGGCGGAGTGATCATTCATCCAATATATAGGGATTAAGATACTTGGATTTCCCTAGGAATTAGGGTCCATGGATGTCTTCAAGGAGATTAGGAACTCGATTAACTTCTGGTTAGAAGATGATGAGAGATATAAGCATTCTTTCTAGAACATAATTTCTTTCATCCTTGTAAAAGTTGATATTTGAGATAAGGAATTAATAGAAAAAATATCACGAGAAAAACAAGTTGTCAATCTATCAACTATGTAGCCATGGATTGTAAGAATAAATTCAAAAGAATAATATATAAGATAATAAAATCCTTTATCTCAAGATAATCACTCATTTTCTCATAAGGATAAGGTATAGAGTCTTGAAAGCTTGATCCAAAGAATTATTACCAACTAATAGAGGCTCAAATGGTCCATTTACTAGGTGGAACAATGCCCACATAGGTCCCATATCACATTCCATAGGAAAAACACACTCTTAAGGGAACCTAATTGGATGCACAATATTATACAAAATTGGGTGAGTCAATTTCACATTCACATGTTTTGGGAATTCATAATAAAAATGTTAGAATCTAGACATAGGAAGATTTGAATAAATTGGAAACTCTGAAAAAAACCTTATCTGTGGGGGATCACAAATACAGATCCTAGGATGAAAGAGAATAATCCTATAGTTTCAACAAAATAGGATCCAAATAGTGGGGTAATAGGGAATCCAATGCCATCCAAACCCATTTTATAACATGGAGAGGTATTTGAATTTAATTCCTCTATTAGAATAGAGAGCCTTTATCCTATTTAACATACAACATATACTCTCTTGTTTAGAAAACTAACTTTGGTCCTTTTAGGAGCAGAAGGAGGCTTAGGGAATACTGTGAAAACGGATATACTTCCCACTTCAAAATGCAGAAAGGGACATATCTCAATTTCTCATAACAAGGCTTAGAAGGAAATATGATAATGAAAGCATAAGACTTTAGATAGGTCCCTTATATCAAGCTAAGACATTGATTACTATTTCCTATGATAATTATGTATTTTAACATTAGGTAATGGAAAACCTAGGAAAAATAATAGCCCTTAAAAGGTTGTTGGACATGCTTCACCAACCTAATATTATTATCATTCATGAAACTATTAGGCAACGGGATAAACAATCATGGAAAATTGAATAAATTATTGAAGTAATGGGAATTCATGTGCTACGTTTGAATATAGATTACAAGGTTATAAATTGGGTAGAGTAAACGGTCCTTTAGGTTATCTAACTAAAAATTATTGAATCAAGTATTGTAGCAGAGAGATACTCTTTGGTGATGGGGGATATTTCAATATCATAAATATCTAAGGGCCATATCCGAATAGGGATGAATTATGGGATAAGATATTTGGTTAGGAACAATTTAATGAAAATGACAATATCCTAGGGGGGATATTAAATCATAATCAACGGAGTTGAGATTTGGGGCAGTTATGACAGAATAAGCCCACAATTTTTCTCTCAATAAAATGGAATAAACTATGCTAGTATATTTTGAACCATATTATATGGTTCCCACTTAGAGGAATAAAATGACTATAGAAGCAAGGGTTGAAAAGAGGCTAAATATATTTTTGGTCTAGAATCCCATTATATAATATCAATCTAGAATAATATATTCGGTGGAAATAGGTGTTGAATATGACTGCCATTTCCTTTGAATAGGAACAACAATCTCTGGATTTTGAACCCATTGAATCATAAAAAATTCTTCATAGATTCAAACAAACTACATCAGTATTAATACCTGAAAAATAAATAAAAGGAAATGCAATAAAATAAATTATTATGTCTGGATAACATCCTCCGCAAGTTCTAGTTGAAGAATAAACTAACAAAATAAGCAACAAGGGTGAATCTCCCAACTGTGACTAGCCTAAGACATCTCCCAAGTTGAATTGAACGCTTAGAGATATCCAAAACCAAAACACAAATGAGAAAAAAGATGTGAATGGTGCAATAAACCTTTCTTTTATAATCTATGTTGCTTCTTAGACAAGTTACATTCCTTGTTGTTTCCTTCTTCTAAGCCATGCTTTCTAGGAATTCAAATGAGATATTAGCTTGATGTTTCTTTTGAAATTAGATTTTCATTTGGTACAATTGACATCATGCATCCTCCCTCACTGGATAAAATTAGTCTCTGTATATTTTTCCTAAATCCTTTTGTGTACTTTCTGCTTTTACTATTCCTTCTTGAGTGCATAAATCAAGAAACTTCTAACTTTTTGCTTTGTGTTGCTTTTCCTATTATTTCCTATTTTACTGCTTTTTTGCTCTTGCTTTCTTTTGCCCGATTCATTCCACATTTTATTGAGTCGACAAATTATTCCTCATCGTTTATCCTATGTTCCCTATTGAGCCACCTAAGCCATTTACAACTCATAAAATAATTATTAACTAATTAAATATTAAAATTATGATCCTACCTTATGTTACTATGCTCTAATTTAATTATACAAGGTACCATATTCCAACATTAATTCTTGCTTCATAATTAATTTCCTCTTAACCATGGGAATTTAGTGGACATAGTGGTTGACCATAGAGTTGCCAAAATTGGGGACATTACAGTCCCCCCCTCCTAAAATTTGCTTGTCCTCAAGCAAATGAAAATAATGGATGATAAAGCACTTGTATATTTTCCCATTGTATCTGCAAGCATGCTTCAATAACCATTTGGATATAATCTCCATCATAGATGACCCTTTTTTAACAAACTTTTATTGGTCACCTTCTCCATCAATTCATGGCTGGATCTACTTTGGAAACACTCCATGGAAAAGTGAGTTGCAAAACATGGATTGAATTTGACCAAAGCATGCAAGAAGGCCAAACTTCTCTGGTAGTATTTGGAATAGGAAATATCATGCATTTGACAAATTATATTCCCATGATAAATAGGATATGGGATGTCGATAGAGGCTGATTTAATGTTCTTTCTTGAAACATAACTATCATGCACCAAAATATTAGAATTACACATCAAATAAAAAATGCATACTTGTTCATTACCCATTCTTTCTCTTGAAGTGGTAGAGAGTGTAGAATATGAGCATGCTAAATGTGCTCTACCTCATACCATGTGCTACTAAAATTTTCACAATTCAATCCATCCAATGATTCGCATGCAATCCTTTCCTGTTACCATACATTGAGCTCCTTATGTGTCAAGATTGATATTGAACCAATGTGGTCATTTTCAACCTCAAACTTGTCCCTTCTTAAGCACTATTTGATCTTAGTGAATGGATGTAGAATGGATAACACCTTCATGACTTGGATTGAACAATGTTTTTGATATGGTTTCAACTTCATGGGATGTATTTTTGGCAGCATAACCATTCCTATTCCTTCTTTGGAAGAATATCTTTTAAGCATACATAGAAGAGCAAAACCTGGTGGGGTAAGCTTGGAACATTGATGTAACATTGTCTTTATCCTTTTGAGAATTATTTGAAAATGATCATCCCTGTAGGAGACTCCTTTCCTTACTTGGGAAACCACAAGTGTTATGAATTTAGAGGATCCACTACATGGTGCACTATCCTTACCATTTTCAGTATAGGAACAAAATGCAATATCTCTATCCTTCCAACTTCTTGTTTAAAAAAATGATAGAAAATGATTTCTCTACCCAAATTAATGACATAGATTCCAAACCAAGAGTGCAATTATTTCAGCATCCTACCATGAACCAAAATGTAATTAAAGAGAATAAACATGAGCTTACCATAATTTCTTTATATATGCTTTTCTCATGTAAGGAGGTGAAATCCTAGGTGGATCAACCAAATCAATGCTCATGCATGTGAGTCCCAAGTAGGAACAATGGAAACAAAGATTTCCCCCTTTCAAAATTTCTCCTTCCAAATGATTTTGATGGTGTTGACTAAGGTGGATATTAGTTTGAGGAGGGTACTCAACCTTATGCATCTCATTATTCTTGAGAGGTGTCTCTGTCCCCCATAATGTTATGTATATCTTCCATCTGAAATAGTTGGGACCACGAATGATTCCTAGATCCCACTAGTCATGGAACAATATGATACTAATATCAAATTCCATCAATAACAATATGCCTCTCCATGAAATTATAGGATCCCAAGGCTTATGGATCATCCCACTTAACTTCATGTTCACTTGTAAGAAGGTGTTTGTCCAAATGATTCCAAGATCCCATAACCATGTTGGAATCCCATCACTTCCAATGCTCTTGAAGAATTCTTCCATTAGATCCATCAATGTTTGGATATCTTTTTGTGAAAGCTAATGTCTTGCATGATCTGTTACATCCAACATGATTTGTATGCAAGATGATTTTTTCTTACATGGTAGTTCCAAATATTGCATGTACTTGAACACCCAATCCATGGATGTATGTGTACTCAAAATATCTATGGGATTCCAAACATACCCTTGTTTCAGCTCACATGGTAAGACAACATCAGTAAAACCAAAACAAATGTCACAGAAGCAATTTTTTTTTACCTCGATTAATCTCCAAGTTGTATATGTATCCATCCAGCCAATCCATGGATGAATAAACACTTTGGATTACTAATCTATGTGAGATGTAATCATACAACTCTTTTAGAATAAAATATTCCACCCTTAAGGGCAACTCATGATCTTTCTGCATCGAATCAAGTTCCTAGTTTGCATCCTCCATGAGAGTGCTTTTCTCAAACACTTGCAAATCTGATTCCTCTTCATGTTCTCCAGACCTGTCATGAGGTTAATCCATCAAAGAATGAGTGTTCCAATCCTTATATGTGTGACTGGTTGTTGTGTAAGAGGGAATATGTGATCTCTCCAACTCCATGCATATTTGCTCTACCTCCATGACCTTTTCTTATGCATATTTGAGTGCAAGGTCCCGGTCCACGAATAGTTGCAAGAAAATTGATTTCATATTTTGAAGTGATTATTTTATGATGCATAATTGGACACTAGTGACACCTTCAATATTGCTTCCTTTCCCTTCCTTCACAAGTGTCCTCCTCATAAGATCCTCAACAATTTTGTGTGCACCATCGATTCTTGACAATACCTGCAACACCTTCTATTATTAGACCATGAGTTGGATCTCAAATTCATGAAATAGAATATTTTACACATTGTGAATGCTTCCACATGTGGTCTCATTCAAATGTGATTCATGTGAAATTCCATCCATCAATTCATCCATCTCATTGCTTACTACTTGATGCCATAAATTTGAGTCTTAATACTAGGGGATTCCACCATGGCAAAATTTTCCCCTAAAGTGGATGCAACCTCATTATGACACAAATAAATATAGAAATAATAATTTTGTTCATACATTTATATAATATATTCCTCCTCATGTGGCATATCTATGGTGGCTTTCTCTTCCACCAAACTCTCTAGTTCACTCCCAACTGGTGTTGGCTTGTCTTCTACTTCATCATGAAGCTCATCTGATGACTGTAAATCTGATTTATGATCTTCTTTTGGATATGATACAAAATGTGTCTCACCACCATCAATAGAGTTAATATCATTGGATGTGATATGGAAATAACTGACAAGGAATATGGAAGTGAATGCAACTCCCACATTACCAAGAACCTGATGATGGGCTGCTGGGTCTTCAACTATACATGGTTCCTCTTCATCTTCTTCTTGGAGTGAATTGGTGCTAGAATTCTCTTTCTCCTTCAATCGAATGGATTTATCTTCCTCCTTTGTTTCCTTAAGATAAATATTATTTGAGAATTTGTTTTAACATAATCCAAAAAGTCTCTTCATGCTAAAAACAATGGCATCCAATGAAGCTTCACTTTCGATTTCTCTCCCTTCTTCTTTTATTGAGGAAGTGGGACAAGTTGATTCTTATATTGATGGTTTATTATCCCTCAATGATTAATCATATACATATTCTTCCCAAATTCCATATATGCAATGAAAAAAATCTTTGAAATATATGGCCTCACGTATCTCTTTCGTTAAAGAAAGATACTCTTGATAGTGATGATGCATATTTTTACTTGCTTCTATCTTCCTTGCTACATCATATTTTTATCTATACATTAGTAATTCATACCTTTGGTATTCATTTTCCATTTGGTCATAAAAGTACCCATATTCATCTCATGGAAAACCTCCATTTATGTAGGTGATTTTGTTGGGGCTCCGACCTTAAAGGTCCTTAGTTTTGGCAACTCCGCGGTTTTGGTGCGAAGCTTGTAAGCTGAGTTGTGGCACAAAATAGTCTTAGGGGTGTCGGGGTTGGGTCGAAGCCCCCCTTTTTGTAAATAACCCATGGTTTAAACTCATGGTTTTTAAGCCCATGGTTTAAGTCCATGGTATTGTAATAGTGCACTTGTATAAATAGGCACTTATGTAAAGGAGTCAGGTTAGGATTTTGAGACTTTTAATGTATGATGATTTGATGCGAAGGAAGAAAGACCTGTTTTAGGGTTTAAGGTTAAGTCCTAGATGAGTGTGTGGACGACCTCTGCAGCTAAGTGCACAGAGGGTTTTTGTAAGAAGCTTAAGTCCGAGCTAAGTGCGTGGATGACCTCTGCAGCTGAGTGCGCAGAGGGTTTTTGTAAGAAGGTTAAGTCCCAGCTGAGTGCATGGACGACCTCTGCAGACGAGTGCGCAGAGGGTGTAGGAAGAAAGGTGCTGCAGCTGAGTGCGCAGCTTAGATTTGCTGAGAAGATCTGCAGCTGAGTGCGTAGATCAGAACTGTGTGTTGTAAAAAGTTGAATAAAACCGCAGTTCTGTGGACGTAGCCCCTACACTAGGGGTGAACCACGTACATATTGTGTTGTGGTGGCTTCTCTTTTGTTTTTGTGCTGCTTTGTTTTATGCATTCGATAAGTAGGTGAATGATAAGTAAGATATATTGTTAAGTAATAACTTCGCTATGAATTCCCAGTTAAGGGTTAAGAAAGTAACTGTTTGTTTATCTAAACTGCGAAGCTAATTAAGTAATTGTCGAAGCTCTGTGTTGTATGATTAATATTTGTTAAGGCTAAAGGTACAGTAATTTGCCTCTTCTGCTTGCAGAAACCTGATTCTGCGGCACCCCATAGCTGTTTCGGGTGAGACTGCAACCTGTTCGCAGGTTGTTGCCGAAAGGGCCAACATTGTGGGTCTGTTTGTTGGTGCAAAGATAAAAGGATAAAACCCGGGTCTGCCCATAGCCCAACAAATTGGTTCCGTTGCTGGTTGAACACTATCTGCTCAAGAGGGATTTACGTTGTACCTAGAGGGATATGTTTTGGAGGCCCTCAATAAAATAAATTGGTGACTAGATCGAAGATACCTATCTGAAATTTGTGGAACAAGAAAATAAGGATCCTCGTCGTAGCTCCGACAACTTCTTGTAAAGGTACGTTTTTGCTGATATTTATGAAATTTTCTTTGGTAGTATCCACATAGAATTGCACCAGTGGTTATCCAGGTTGACAGAAAGAAGGAAAAACTTCCAAGAAGATCAGTCTCCTGCCTGGACACCAGAAATAATTAACCTGTTGAAAAGAGTGAACAACGCGGTATCTAGAGCTGTTGACTTCTGGACAACACGAACCCTTGAAGCATTTGTGATGGAGTTCACCATTAACACACATACTTATTTCAACGAAGCAGAAAGACAGTTCTTCAAAGGACCAAGGGGTAAGTACTTGAACTCACTTAGTTTGAGAATTAAAATGCTCTTGGCTGAAAAATGCATATTGCTTATTGAATCAGATTGCTAGATTTAGTGCTACTAACCTATGTTTAAAAGTGAAAGTGAATTCGACGAGCAAAGTGGTTTTCTTCAAAGCGGTAAAAGATACAAGAGAACTTTTGGATCCTTTACCCTAGTCCAGAATACTGATTATACCCCTTTAAGCCCATAAGAGTCTGAATCTGAAGAAACCCTCCTATCACTCCGCAGCGAGGATCTGTCATCCCTGAGAACCCGTC
>LPNX011030100.1:305087-414340 GCA_001517045.1 Pseudotsuga menziesii | reverse complement strand
GACTCCACCATCAAATAGAATTTTTCAGCAAACATAGGATCCTTCATGCACAGACCACTCTCAAATTGAGATCTAGTCCTTCTTGGGTCATTGGGATCCCCAACTAGCTCACCTGCTACATGTAGTGTCTTGGCTGCCAATTTTGGCCTTGTAGGGATGTTAGGGTCTGCAATAAACTCATCTCCATCAGACAAATCAGAATCAGCATGTCCAACAAACTCTTTACTTACTTCTTAAGGTTCAGGTGGTGAAGAGGCTTCACCAACTTCCACTGCTGCAAGGGGTTCTTCTTCAAACTGAACACACCTTTCGATGAAGGATTTGTTTGTGCTAAAATTTATCAGTTTGTACCCTTTTGAATCTTTAAAGTATCCAACAAAAAGACACTCTTGGCTTTGGGGCTGCAAAGCCTTCCTCTTCTTTGTTGGAATTCTAGCCCAAGCCTTTGAGCCAAAAATCCTGAAATGGGTCACATCTGGCTTGTGCCCACTCCATGCTTCGAAGGGAGTCATGCCATAAAGCTATTTGTGAGGCACCCTATTCTAGATATAGGCTGCACAGTTAATAGCTTTGGCCCAATACTTTGGTGGAAAATTTTTGGCCTCCATCATGCATGTTGCCATCTCCTTCAGTGATCTGTTCTTCCTCTCAGCAACACCATTTTGCTGTGGTGTGTAAGGGATAGAATGCTGCATCTGAATACCTGCATCTGCACAATAATTAATAAACTCAGACTTGACATACTCACCACCATTGTCAGATATGAGGGCCTTGAGTTTCCTTCCAGACTGGTTTTCAACCAAAGCCTTAAAGACTTTGAATAGGCCAAAAACTTCAGACTTGTGTTTCAGGAAGTGAACCCAGCAATACCTGGAAAAGTCATCAATGAAAGGTCAATGCATATTTGGCCTGACTCATGGACATATGAGGGAATGGACCAGCAACATCACTGTGGATCAGCTCGAGGGTTGCAGAGGTTCTCTCATGACTAGCTCTCTCAAATTTGTGCTCTGGGTGTTTTCCTAGGATACAACCTTTGCAGACTCCTTTGGAAAAATTTATCTTGGGAAACCCTATGACCATCTCTTTTTCACTAAGATCAGAAAGATATTTGTAGTTTAGGTGGCCAAATATTTCATGCCAAATCTTTCTTGCTTCATTAGCATGAATCAGAAGAGTAGAGGGGTTTGAGTAAGGTAGGAAGTGTGAGAACATGTATAACTTTTGAGCATGATTCACAACTCCTTTTGCAATGAATCTACCAGTTGAGATCTCTGTGATCTCAACTTCATCAGGTGAGAATATGAATTTCTTAGGAGACCCAGTGTGGGTCATCTGGTACACTGATAGGAGGTTAGAGGCAAGACTAGGCACATACAACACATTGCTGAAATGACCATGATCAAGATCTATTCTTTCTTTACCCAAAATTTCAGTGAGAGAGTCATCTCCCAGTACTATAGATGGTGCTTTCGACTTGTCCAGTGAGGAGAAGGCCTCCTTAGTTGAAACCATGTGTCTTGAAGCTCCAGAATCAATGATAAAACTGGGTGAGCTTGATGTGCCAGCAACCAATGCATGAACTCTCTCTCTGTCATCTGAACTTGATCCTCCTTCTCTCTTCTTTGAGCTTTCTGGAAGGGAGATGCCATTCTTCTCTAGGAGTTGGGTCAACATATCAATTTGATTTTTCCTACAAGATCTTTCAGAGTGATTGCCCTTATTGCAGTATGCGCACTTGTTCATTTCACCTTTGTTTTTCTTCTTCTGGTAGTTCTTCTTGGGACCTTGTAGATCCTCCGGAGGCTGCTTATTATCTCTCTTTTGCTCAGGTGGATTTTTAGCTTTCTTTTTTCCTTTTGAATCCACCTTCGAATCTCCAACAATCAAAGCTTAATCTTTGGATGGTTTGATGGTGCCCATCATCACCAGCTTATCCTGTTCTTGTGTGAGAGATTCCTTGAAATCTGCAAGGCTAGGCATCTTCCAGGTTTGAGTTGTCAGTTTTGTGGCATAGAAGGTCGAAACAAACACTGAATAGTCAGGGCCTAGCTTCGAGAGGATGGCCAGTATGAGCTGATCATCTTTCTTTTCGATCCCCGCTTTGAACTTGGAGAAATATAGCTGCAGGGATTCAAATCTATTTGGACTCAGAGCAATCAGCTCATTTTCGATTTGATGTCCCCTCATCTCATCCGTCTTTCCAAAAAGATCAGCAATATTCTCCCATACTTCATTCGGTGATGTCAATCCATCGAGATGGAAAAGGAGGTCTCTGGAAATACTCAGACATAGGAGGCCATAAGCCTCATCCCTCCTGTTGTGCCATTTTATCTTCTCTGCAAATGCATTGGGCTCTACTTCTGTTGCCATAGTCACCCTGTAGAGGCCTTTTTCTCTCAACAGTATCTCCATCTCTGCTTTCCATTCAAAGAAATTGAAGGGAGTCAAGATAGTTTTCTGTGATTGATCCATAGCTTAGAAAATCTGTCCCGACTGTCAGTAGAAGGCTCCCAGTCACTGATGTCGAACCTGCAAAAAAATTTTTGAAGGAGAGAAACAATATACAATGGCTCTGATACCATGTGGAATCTGAACCAGGTGATAGATTAATTTTACTCACAACAATTAACAATTGATCATGCAAAATCACTCACAAAGAGACTGAAAATTGGAGCTGAACACTAAACTGTATTAAATCAGTGTACAATAGCCAACCATGTAATAACATAGGTTTCTGAATAAATAACATACATCAGGGATTCGAATGCATGAGGATCAATTCGAATCTATCATAAAGCAGGCTTACTAAAAATAAGCAAATCCCCCATAGGTGTAAAAAGCTGATCCCAAATCTGTCATGGATCTCACGAATTAGAAAAATGGCTTAGGCAAGCTAAAGAGTGGTGGAATGGAAGATCATACATGCTTTTTCATGGAGAAAAGAGTGGAGGATGAAGAGGACAAAAAAATAGTTCACCTCACCTAGTCTAGCTTTTCTATTTGCCTTAAAACACTGAAAAAGCAGGGAATAAAGCCGAAAAAGTAGAAGGGTACCTAGGAGGCCAGGAATAAAGCAGATTTGATTCCTTGGGATTTCCCATGCACTACATGAGTCAAATGAGGCAAGTTTGACCACTATGGATAGGTAAAACACAACTTGCACAAGGTGGGACACATGAACTAGGCTAATAAGACAGAAATAATTAAATTAATGTCTAAATGGGTAAAATATGGGTTGATTATTCTAACACTCTACCTCCTATGCAGAATATGCTCAAGGTAAAGTAAAGCAATGAAATCCAACAGGAAATTGAGTCGTGCAGAACGAAAGCAACACTGTTGGAAAATTCTGTGCAGCCCCTTATCAACGAAGCCTTGCAGTTGAGCACTGCTGCGGACAACCAACTCAAAGTTTTGAAGGAGTATGATGCATTTGCACAGGAAAAATCTAGCGAAGCATCAGCAGCAGCATTGCAGGAGTTGGTGGAGAAGGAGCAAGCAGCCGATGACATCATGAGCTGCCTCAATAAGAAATTCACTATCTTCGCCAACAAGATCCTCCCACCAGAGAAGCAGCAGAGTGTCCTGGGATGGGCCACTGGTGAGTCTTAGGGGCCTGTTGGGGCTCCGACCTTAAAGGTCCTTAGTTTTGGTAACTCCATGGTTTTGGTGCGAAGCTTGTAAGTGGAGTTGCGGCGCAAAATAGTCTTAGGGGTGTCGGGGTTGGGTCGAAGCCCCTCTTTTTGTAAATAACCCATGGTTTAAACTCATGGTTTTTAAGCTCATGGTTTAAGTCCATGGTATTGTAATAGTGCACTTGTATAAATAGGCACTTATGTAAAGGAGTCAGGTTAGGATTTTGATAGTTTTAATGTATGATGATTTGATGCGAAGGAAGAAATACATGTTTTAGGGTTTAAGGTTAAGTCCCAACTGAGTGTGTGGACGACCTCTGTAGCTGAGTACACAGAGGGTTTTTGTAAGAAGTTTAAGTCCCAGCTGAGTGCCTGGACGACCTCTACATCTGAGTGCGCAGAGGGTTTTTGTAAGAAGGTTAAGTCCCAGCTGAGTGCGTGGACGACCTCTGCAGCTGAGTGTGCAGAGGGTGTAGGAAGAGAGGTGCTGCAGCTTAGATTTGCTGAGAAGATCTGCAGCTGAGTGCGTAGATCAGAACTGTGTGTTGTAAAAATTTGAATAAAACCGCAGTTCTGTGGATGTAGCCCCTACACTGGGGGTGAACCACGTACATCTTGTGTTGTGGTGGTTTCTCTTTTGTTTTTGTGCTGCTTTGTTTTATGCATTCGATAAGTAGGTGAATGATAAGTAAGATATATTGTTAAGTAATAACTTCACTGTGAATTCCCAGTTAAGGGTTAAGCAAGTAACTGTCTATTTATCTAAACTGTGAAGCTAATTAAGTAACTGTCGAATCTCTGTGTTGTATGATTAATATTTGTTAAGGCTAAAGGTACAATAATATCCCTCTTCTGCTTGCAGAAACCTGGTTCTACGGCACCCCATAGCTGTTTCGGGTGAGACTGCAACCTGTTCGCAGGTTGTTGTTGAAAGGGCCAAGACTGTGGGTTTGTTTGTTGGTGCAAAGATAAAAGGATAAAACCTAGGTCTACCCATAGCCCAACATATTTCTTCTTCCTCATATGGATTGAAACCTTCATCTTCAATAACTGAGACTAGCTTCATGACTGCACACTAGAAAGTGTAATATGAAATATGTATTCAAATGAGAGTTTATGGAGCTTGGAATTTCTGTTCGTAGGTGCATAGGAACATGCTCTTATACCACTGTAATATCCCTAATCATATTTATGGAGATATTAACTCATACATAAAGGGATAAATAAGAAAAGGGGGAACTAGGTGCTAGAATTGAAAACTAGGATTGAATGAATAAATTCCCAACATAGTGAGGATGAAAACATGGAATGATAAAGCTCATGGATCATTTTCACAACATACTTGGACCATTTATTCTTATAAATCATCTTCCATTGAAGTCTACTCCAAGGTTCCTAGGTACACCACCATATACAAACTAGATCCTCAACTTGGCACTTCCCGAGGCTAAGGGTAAAGTGGGATTTTATGACTTCAAAGGCTTGGTATAGGCTAATTTACTATCACAAATCATTTATGGTTTAAATACCTAATTTTAGGTATGATTTTTCATGTTTTGGAGGTCATACAAGGAAAATTAGCCAATAGGACTACGCAAAAGGTTGATTTTCAATTCGATTTTAAGAAAAAATACAGTCCATGAATATCAATAATTTTACTTGTATTGAGTTATATATGATATTAACTAACAAAATCAACTTGCCTCATTAAATTCCATAGAGCAGAAGTCACTAATTCAACTCATTTATGAAAAATAGTCAAAATATGTGAAAATCTAGAGCATGTAATCAAAGACTTAGTTGAATATTAAATGTCTGCATAAAAAAAGTTTAGGAATTAAATATAAAGGTAAATAGGACATGAATTACATAAAGTATAATAAATTTTTATGGCCATAAAAATCATTATACATCTCACTTTCAGTACATCAAGGAACTCACTGGAAAGGAACACACATATCTGAATTTTGAACCCACTGGACGATAAAAATTATTTAGAGATTCAAAAGAACTGAAACAATATTAATACCTACAAATAACTCAAAATACCTGAATTAAAATCAATGATAATGGATGGATACCATCCTCCATAAGCTCTAGTTGAAGAATCAACTAGTAGAATAAGAAACAGGGGCACATCTCCCAACTGTGACTATCCTGGCACATCTCCCAAGTTGAATTGAAGGCTTAGAGATCTCCAAAATAGAAACACAAATGACCCAAAAGATGCAAATTGTGCAATATTTTTTATTATTATATATAATCTATGTTTCTTCTTGGATAAGTTACATTGCTTGTTGTTTGCTTCTTCTAAGCCATGGTTTTCTAGGAATTCGAATTAAAGATTAGCTTGATGTTTCTTTTGTAATTAGATTTGCATTTGGCCCACTTGACATCATGAAATTTCCCTCACTGGATAAAATGAGCCTCTATAGATTTTTCCTAAATCATTTTGTTTGCTTTCTACTTTTACTATTCCTTCTTGAGTGCAGAAATCAAGAAACTTTTTACTTTCTGCTTTGTGTTGCTTTTCCTACTTTTTCATGTTTTACTTGTTTTCTGCTCTTGCCTGGTTTTTCTTGCTTTCTTCCATATTTCGTTGAGTTGACAAATTATTCCTCATCCTTTATCCTATGTTCCCTCTTTAACCACCTAAGCCACTTACAATTCATAAAATAATTATTAATCAATTAAATAGTAAAGTTATGAGCCTACCTTATCTTACTATGCTCTAATTTAATTATACAAGGTACCATATGCCAACATTAAATCTTGCTTCATAATTAATTTCCTCTTAACTATGGGAATTTAGTGGAGATAGTGGTGAACCATAGAGATACAAAAAATGGGGACATTACAATGAGTAGAACTTAATTCCACTACAATGTTGGATCACAATAGATAACTAATTAGTGGGAAACCTATCGTTGTTAAAAAAAAATCCAGTTCATGAAACATACTTTTTAGAGGGGTCTATTTCTTTGGAAGAATTCGTAGTACAAAGAAACATATCTCTCATCTTTTCTTCGGAAACCATGGAAGAGGAAGGAACCAATTCTAATGAAGGAGAGATTGTCAGTTTTGAATTTCCTATTTAAGATCATAAGGGTACATAACAAATGAAAACTATTCCTCCTTTATCCTTACCAAACTTCAATGCTATGGTAAGTAAGGATCCATATATATTTTTATTTGAATTTGATGTTTTGTGTCGAAGCTATGATTACACTATAGACGCCCACAAATTGAAGTTATTTCTATCTATCATGAATAAAACATCACTTCACGGGTCTATGGGATTGGGAGAGGATAACATTCATACATGGTAAGAAATTAAAAATCCATTCTTGAAGAAGTACTGAGACTATTGAAAAACACATATTCACGATGAAGACTCATATTTTCAAAATGACTCAAAAGGAGGAATATATCCTAGAATATTATGTGGAGAGGTTCCATTACAACCTTCTGTGATCGAAACAAAGAAATTTGGATAAGAATATCTTGAAGACTATTCTAATCATAAGAATCATAGACGAATATTTAGGCATTCTAAACTTAATGGGAGGATGAGATATTTCTCAAGTTGAATATGATAAAATTTATGATTTATGTCATAAATACTCACGAGAAAATTCAAAAGGTGGGATATGACACATAAACACTATTGAATCCATTACAAAGTCAACCATTGGAGGAGTCACTTGAGCTGAGACTGTAAATCTATTAGAAAATTTTAAAACTAATATTCTTAATACTCTAAGTTCATAGTTTGATACTTTGCATGCTAAAAAAAGCAGGAGGGCATCGAGCTAGCATTTCCAATATTTTGTTCCAAGTGTTGAAAAAAGAATCCCTTGAAGGATTGTCCACTCAATAATGTTGAAACCTATAATATTTGCAAACATATTAATTCTACCAACAATTTCCCCTATTTTCCTGGATTGAAAACAATGTACCAAGAATCTAATGGAGAGACATAGTATATTTTATTTATTTGCCAAAAGTGGCCATGGAATCCGTGAAAAATAGGTATGGATCAAGAATATTCACAGTTATTTAATACTTATTGGGATAAATAACATGTACAATATACTCCCCACCAAATGCAATATCCTTCTCCTTCCTAACCTTAGTATCCTCCCACACCCTGGAAACCATGGTCAACTCAGCCAAACCCAAGATATCTATGGACACAAAAATGGTGATGAAAATGCTATGGAAATTAGAAACAATAAACCCTACCACAACAATAGATACCCCAACAACAACAACTATAGTTGCTTGTAAAAAAATCTCCTCCAAGACCACAAATTCCTACACAATCCACTCCTAATCCCAACAATAAATCATCTTAGTACACACATTATTGGTTTGTTCAATTCCCTACATATTTGATCTCCCCTATGGAATGTTAGGTTATCCACCTTCTATCAGTGAACACACTCAATAATCATACGTCTCCAATTATTACAAAAAAAGAAGAGGAGGAAGCCCAAGAATCAACAACAAATCATTCTTATAACCATCATAGGGATCCTTGTTAGAGCATTAATCTACCTTAGTACCATGGTCTTACACCTAGGTTGGCATTTTCATTTGTATTGTACTTATTTTATATGATCCTACTTAGGTTATACTGATCAATCTTAGTCTAAAAGGTGATTTATGGCTCATTAATTCATAGTTGAGGTGCTCCACTTTGATCATCCTGAAAGTTGAGGCACTCTAGTTTGATCATCCTGACAACCCAGGCACCCTCATTGATGACAGACGACTCCTTATCCCTTAAATTAGGGAATATGTTTGACTAGGGGTGCCAATGTGTGAATGTGGTTGTTTTGTGGTATTCTTGGGAATTTATTGTCTCCTAGAGACTCTCCCACTTACACATGTATTCACCCATGCCTATCATGCCTTCATTTATGATCCATCATTCCTCCATCCATGTTCACACTTGCATTTGTGACTGTTTGGTTGGTTTGGGAGCCTATTGGTCAACCAAGGGGGGTTTAGGGGTCAAATCCTATCCCAACACTTGTATGAATCTAGATTTACTCCAAGGGCTCACTAATTTTCCCCATTGTATTATAATTATGTACCATACAGATCTACAACTTGTATACTAATATAAATATCAGTTATTGGCACCATCTATGTGTGTTATTTTGTTCTCTTTTACTGTTTTCTTGCATATTTTGTGAATAACTTAGATTGTGAATATTTCCTTAGCTCCTGAGTCTCACTATGAAGCAATTATCAAAATCCTACTTTTCCAACACCTTAGAAAATTATTCCTAAAACTTCATGCACTCCATAATCATCAGGGGATACCCAACTTCCCCCCTTTGTGGAAAAGTTAAGATTGGAAAAAGCCCTTGCTCAGCCTAAGTTTGATCTATTAGGAGAATTGTAGGATGTGTGTGTCATTATTCTACTATTTCAAGACATTATGTTATGATATATTCCAAATTCATTAAATCGTTATGCCTCATCAAAACTGGTAGAAAATGTAAATATACCTAGATTTTCCAAGTAATCAGTCAATTGGAAGATGTAATGCTTGGAAACAAATTTACTGTTAGATATTTAGACCTTGGAATCCCAATAATAGATGTCCAAATAAATAATTTTCATGTTCCAAACACTTTGATATATTTAGGGCATTTAATGAATTTATGAAAAAATAGACCATTAAGAAGCTTGGATTGGTTGATCTTAGACAAACTCCTACAATATTATAAATAGCAGATCGATCCACTATGGAACTTGAAATAATTATAGAGGATGTGGTGATTTTTGTAGATTCATTAATACCCTGTTGATTTTATGGTTTTTCATCCAAATTCTAATCTGGGAGGTTATTCTCTAATCTTCAGCAGGACATTGTTAACCATTGTCGATGCCTATATCAGCTACATATATGGAAACATAACTATATCCCATTTCAATGCTACGAAAAACCTCACTTTATATACCGTTCTAAGCCTATATTAGATCAAAAATCCCATGTGGGTGGAATATGAATATAGTGGCGATGAGGGTGTGCAACAATTGCTTACACTTGATAGAGAACTATTTTTCAAGGATGAGACAAAAGATAACAAAATCATAAGTTTTATCATTAACTCTTATTCATCCTCCCAACCAATTTTTTAGTTCTTTGATTTTGTTACGAATTCCTCTACTCATGAAACTTACTTGTTGGCTCAATTATCTTTTCCACTGGAGTAATTTCCCACTCTACCCTACTATATCACCAAATCTACTATCATTCAGTCAAAGTTAGTTATGGGAAAACCTTGAATATCAATTATGGATTTCTTATTTCACAAAAAGAACATTTAGTTAATATTTTTCAAGAACAATGTGATGCCTTTGGATGGGAATATATAGATATGAAAGGTATCCATCCATATCTATGCATCCACCATATATATTAAATATGACCTCAAATATATTAGAAAACCTTGGCTTCGAATTGGATCTAGTCTTGCAAGGAATCGTAAAAGCTAGGATGAATTGCAAAATTTTCTTAACATGAAATTTATCTACCCTATTTTGGATATATAGTTGGTTTCACCTCTTATGTTCGAACCAAATAAAAATGGGACGTGTCACATCTGCACGGATTACCACTAATTAAAAAAATCTACCCAAAAGGATCACTTTCCCTTACCATTCATTGATCAAGTCCTTGAAACATTAGTAGAGAAAGAGATATTCTCTTTTCTTGATGGATTTAGTGGATATTATAAAATACACATTTATTCCAAGGATCAAGAAAATATTACCTTCACTTGTCCTTGGGAGACATTTGTGTACCGATTTTTACCTTTTGGCACCTGTAATGCACATGCTACATTTTAGCAGATTGTCCTAGGTATATTTTTCTGATTTAATCAATTATTTTGTTGAAGTATATACGGTTGATTTTACAATACATGGTAACACTTTTAAAAATCCTTATCAAATCTAAAAAAAATCTTAAATGATGCAAAGAAACACATCTTTGGCTTACCAATGAAAAATTCCACATGTTACTTAATGATGGAATTATACTCGGGCATTATATCTCTCATCAATAGGTATCAAGGTCAACCAAGAAAACAAAGAGGTAATTTTTAATCTCCCCACACTAAAAATGTAGAAATATGTACAAATATTTTTGGGACATGCTGGTTATTATCATCATTTTGTTGAAAATTTTACTAATTTTGCATCTCCTTCATTTACATTGCTTTCTAAAAATGCATAATTTATTTGGTCTAATGAATGCCAATCTTCATTTGGAGAGTTGAAGAAATAATCTTCAGATGATCCAACCTTAAAAGGAATATATTTGTCCCTACCATTTCATATATCCATGAATTCCTTCGACACAACCGTTGGTGTAGTACTTAGACAACACAGAGAACAAAATCCATATGCTATTTATTTCATAAACAAGAACCTAGCCCCTATAGAATTTTTTGTGATTGTTTATTCCATAATTGTTTTTGTCATTGTATAATTGGTTACCTTGTATTTGTACACCATACCAACCACTTTGCTATCCATTTTTTTAATTAACAGACCTATTACTATAACTAGAGTAACTAGGTGGTTTTTATTATTACATGAATTTCATATTAATATATTTGATAGCCCCGGGAGGGATATTGTTGTTGCAAATTTTATTTCTAGAATTACAAATGATGGTCATGTAGTACCAGTTGAAGATGTAATTCCTTATGAACACTATTTGCATTATATAATCACAATCCATGGTTTGGAAATATTGATACTATCTTGTTGTAGAATAAATTTCCACACATCTCTCACTAAAAGAATGACAATGCATCATTAAGAAACATGCTAGGTACTCATGGATAGAGGAATAGATATTTTGCATAGCGTTGGATATCATAATCCGATGACATGTTAGGGAGGATGAAATATATGACATCCTAAGAGCTTGGAATGATGAGCCTTATGGTGGACAATTTGTGGATAAAAGGAATTACCACAATGTGTTTCAACTCGTTTATTTTTGGCCTAATATTTTTCATGATACTAAGTATATGAGAAGGCGTGATAGTTGTCCAAGGAACGCCCAACCTTGTAAAACTAATGAAATTCCATTAAAATATCAGGTTGTCATCGATGCTTTTGAGAAATGTGCCTTGGAATTTGTGGACCCCATCAATCCTCTGTCCCACCAAAAAGTCTATATCCCGGTCTACATAGATTATGTCACCAAATGGGTGAAGGCTAAAGAACTTCCAAGGGCCATTGACTAAGTTGTTGTAGAGTTCTTCTATCAGGAAATATTTGTCCAATTCAGAGTACTGCATGATATTTACACTAATGGAGGAGCATGATTCAATTTGAATATCATCCATCCCATTAACAAATAATATCACATCAAGCATAGGACACAGTCACCTTACCATCCACAAGCTAATGGATAGGCATAAGCTACAAAAAAAGTGTTAGAGTCCATTCTAAATAAGGTTGTGCAAATCCATAATTTCCATTGGGCTGTTAAACTTTTAGAACCCCTTTGGGATTATTGAGCAACATGGTATAATACTATGAGATTCACTCCTTACAAGGTCATTTATGGTAATAATGTTGTTTTTACTATTGAATTAGAATTCAATACTTTAAGGAATGCATTACAAGTTGGTTTAGAACATTCTAAAACATAAAAAACATCGCCTGGATAAAATTAATGAGCTTGATAAGCTTCCTCAAGATGCATGGCACCAAACATAGTTCCAGAGTATGAAAACCCTAAACTTGATCTTCTGTGTGCACGCGCTCACATGTGTGTGTATCCCCTCTGTCTCCTTCTATGTCCATACCTCTCTCCCTCCCTCTCTACCTCCCTCCCTCTCTCTCCCTCCCTCCCTCCCTCTCTATCTCTCTCAATGTATTCCTCTTTCTCCTTTGTCTTCCTTCCTTCCTCCCTCCCTCTCTCTCTCTCTCTATGTCTCCCTCTTCCACTCACTGTCTTCCTCCCTCTCTCTCTCTTCCTCCCTCTCTCTCTCTTAAACCCCTAAGTGCCACAATACATGTAGGGATCTAGTAGTGGTTAATTAATAAATATAGAATAACCCTAAAGCTGTTGTTTTTTTGTATTTAATTTTAATTTAAGACAATGATGAATGCGATCAAATTATTGAGTTTGATAAGTTTTGTCAATATGCACTGCACTGTAAATAGTTACAATCTATCTATATCTCTCTCTATCTGAAACCCCTAAGCATCGCAAGACGTGAACCATCATGGTCATAATAAGGATTAAGGATCTAATATTGGTTAATGAAAAATAGAGCATAAACCTGAAGTTGTTATAGAGGACGAACCAAAAACTGGCATTAGGATATTGCATGAAGACTTACCACCAAAATTAGAAGCATTAGAAAAATTTTAGATAAAGGAAACATGCTAGTAAAAAATGAATCATCTTAAGAAGAAAATTTGGCATTTATTGGGTAAGTATCGAACCTTGTTTTATAGTGCAAAGTGTGGGAGGATTTCTCACAAATTGAGAAAGAAACATCAAGGTTTGCACGAATAGTTAAAACTTGTTAAGGAGAAATTCAAGAAATTATTAATCTTATAGAAATTTGGGTATGTTAGTACAATATATAGATGAACAAAAAGGATGGTAATCGTTGGCTTCACTTAGAGATGACCATGGCGATACCTATATTGAGGATGGGAAAATAATTGATCATCCAATACAAGGACCATATGTTGAAATTACAGAACCTATTCCTAAGGAAAGAGTCAAAGGATAACAAGCCAAAGCATAACATCTTGAAAAAAAATGATAATTTAATAGGGAGAAAACAGGCACTTGAACATGTCTATATAAAAAGGAAAGGTTAAAAAATCAAGAAGTCACATGGACTGCATAAGAATTGAGAAACAAGGTACAACAATTGGAGCAACATAAGCATTTAAACTATCATTTAGGTCACACAATGACCACTTGTAGATATCCTTCACCATTATAGGCTCTAAATCCAAGGGAATGATTTATATCCTTCTAAATTAGGATATTAGCTTTAGGTAATTCATGTTGCATAATAGATACTAATCAATTTGCCTAAACATATCATAGTGTTAAGGAGGAATATAAAAATTTAATATGTGAGGTCTATCAACATAATATTTTATTAATAGGACATGATGAATGTGACCCTAATCCCGTTTTGGGGGATTTTCAACTCCATTTTTTTTTGTCTCNGGGGGGGGGGGGGGGGGGTACAAAAGCTATTATATTGATTTCTAAGAAGGATAAAATGTTTAAAGTGGATAAGTTTGTTTCCTCCTTCTAGAAATATTAGAATTTACCCATTCTTCATGTGAAAATTAGATAAACTACATATATTAGAAACCATTTTGGCTTTGAAAAAAGTAGAAATTTAGTATTGGGTGATGGAAAGAGGAGAAGAGACCCCCTCACATATGATAGGTTTGGTATCCGTTGAAACGTTCTCAGATATACATTGATTGCTTAAATGTGCATATGATACAATGTATTGGGCTTAGATTCCAATTTCCTATTTTATGGCACCTAATTGAGCCAACTAAAGAAGAGGATTTATGGACTACTACATGTGAAATATTGGGGTATTACACATAGAATAATTAGGCTATCCTTCCTACAATCGAAGAAAAATATATTTGATTCTTTACCACTTGATTCCTTAGATTCAAATGAATGACTTTATTGGACATGAACATGTAATGAAACCATACTGTGGGAGATGTTGAGTCTAAAAAATCCATCTTTTCTCTACACTTTTTTTTCAATATACCTCCATTTTTCTACCATTTTATTTCCACATTAATCCCTTTTTATGCTTTGAAAGGGATACAAGAATAAGGTATGATTTAGTTTACATGTATTTACATTTTGTTGGTTATTTCAGAAATGAATGGAAAATTAAATGCGTGTAATTTCATTTTTAAAGTAATGTAGAAATGCTGCAAAACCTACCATATACAGGCCTGCTATAGAAGCCATCATCTAAATTACATTTGCAGATCTTGTCATCTACATTTATGCTACAAAATCCATCATCTATAGACCTGGCATAGTTCTTGATCGATTATAATATTGTTGTTGATTATGAGTTCATGGTTGTTGCTATGGATTTTGAGCTGTGATACCATGGATATGATTCACCTTTTTAAAATCTTGTGGAAATGATATTGGTTAACCATACATGCATTCAAGTACAATATTTGAATGGAATCGAGGATGTAACCAAAGATGATATTAACACACTATTTTCTCATTTTTGTATGGTTATTAATGATATACCCTTGGAACAACTGCTGGTTAGAAAAATTTGAGAATTAATAAGATTATCAATCTTTTTCTTCACATATTTTCTTGAAATGTATATTCCTAATATTATAATAATAGAGGGTTGACGTTGTAAAAATGAGACTATGTTATAAGATAACGCTATGTAATTGTCTAATAATTAAAAGTAAGAGTTGGTGTGAAATCATGATTTTATGTGTTTTCTATGAGAGCTAGTTTCTTAAACTTATAAAGTATTCCAACAACACCATGTTCCAAGGAGGCATGACCTACACATGAGAGAAAGTGTTGATTGTTTAAATTTATGTAATTTGTAGCGGTCCTTTAGTTGTGATCAATTAAATTTTTTGATTTCTATTTCTTTAAGTTTTTGTAATTTATAAGTTTTCCTTAAATTTTATATTTATTTTTTATCCAAATTAGATTTATGTAATTCATGGATATTTGTGTGTATAATCTGGTTGATTCATTGTTATTTTGATTTTTCTTCAAATTATATTGACACTTGTTCTTGTCAAGTTATCGATGAAAGCTTGTGATTTCTTGGGATTTATAGTTCAATTGAGTACATAGCCTTCTATCTAATTCTTCCATGTGAATGATAGCTAAATATTTTATTCTTAGTTGATCAAATTCTTAGTACTTTTGTTTTATTGCAATGCATGATAGGAAAAATGATATTAGGTATATACTTGTATCCTACATAGACATTGCACGTTAATTCACAAGAGAAACTCGATACCCAAATTGATAATTTAATGAAGAGTATATTTATCCACTTTTAAAGAGGTAACTAAAAATTTCCAATAGAAGGGTTGGCCAACCCTTACACTATTTCTCCCTTTATGATAAGTTATGTTGGAGGAAGTGTTTTTTAGTTCTCATAATGGCTCACCCTTGACATGGAAATTATGATAAATAAAGGTTCAATTGATCATTCCTTGGAATCCCCTTAATGACAATAATATGTTGGAGAAAGAGTAAACTAACCCTTCATGAGACCCCCTTAGTGATAATACTACACTTGAAGAAGAGTTGACCAAGCCTTCCCCATACATCCCCAAGATTGGAAATTTATGCTAGAGGAAGGTTTGACTTACCCTTGCTTTGGTCACCCTTGATGGGAATAGTATGTTGGAGGGAAAGTTAGGTAACCCTTCCCTAAATCCCCATAAATGAGAATATTAATATGGATGAAGGTTTATTTGGCCCTTCCCTAGGCTCCCCTTGATGGGAAAGCTAACCTAGACAAGGGTTGGAAAACACTTCATTGATATGTCATAATGATGAGAATAAAATCCATGAGATAATAAAATATTATTTGATAAAGGTTTTTGCAAATGTTATGAACCATCATTCTGTGTTGGTGATGCCACTCTTACGTTTACCAACCTAATAATGAGCCACATTCAACCATAATCAATGCTATAAAATAGTCAAAAAATTATTTCTATAGATATATTGTGCTCATTGAGCATTTGTTTGGTCTTGACACATGAAAGTAAATATGCAAGACTCTATTAGGGTTCCAAGCCTCTCCCAAAAATAATTACCCTTGGAAATCATAAAATATCCATTACATGTTTCATGTTTCTCTTGGAATAACCCAAGAAGTAACCGAAGAAAAATTAACCGAATCTCTAAATTTTTGCATGCTAAAACTACCCCTTTTAAACATGAAATTCCTGATCACATTAGGAGATTTATTTTTCTCATGTTTTTTTAGGACTTAAAATTTCATAATAATAGTCACAATCTAGATTCAAAATTATCTACATGCTTAATACACTAAAAACCTAATAACATCCATGTTAAAGCCCATATTTTGCATCATAACGACATGTGGAAGGGAATGCCTACATATAGTTGTATTTGCTCATATCTGAACGGTATATCTTGATCGACACTTCTCCATCAGTGATGACAATTCAATTGATGAGAGTCCAAATGTTGCGATTAATCACACAAAAGGACAATTATGGATTGAAGAACCGTTATTTGAATTCAGTTGCTATGAAATTAATCATTGGTTTCAATCCTTAGCCATTCCCCTTTTTCCTAAAAGTTGTAAATCCATTTGAAAAAGAACATAGTCACTCCTGAAGGTCATGTAAGCTACGATTTGTTTGTTGTTATCAGGAATATATCACCTTCTGTGGACAGAAGCTGTTCCTCTGGTCTGAATGGTTTAGATCCAGAACAAATGAGTGAATAACTCGGTTGAAGACCTTACCTGAACGTTATAAATGCTTGGAATGTAACTTTGATGAAGGACCTGTATACTTGTAAAACATATCAAACATACAAAGGCATCAAAGCTACTAGAAAATCATCTACACATACATATTAGTGACTAAGGAATCCAATAACATATATGTGAGATTAACGCAACAAACATGTGGGAAGGAAATCAACTTTGCATTAGAAAATGAATGAAATATCTTACAACCATGTGCCTTAGTGCCGATACACTCCTTCACAAGACTAGGACCTTTCCCCCAATAGCTCCAACTTGCTCCACAATTGCTCTCTAATGGATTAGGCTAGGGTATCGATTCAACAACATAACTCTACTATTGTTTTCTCCCTCCTCAACCATGGAGTATGAGCTTGTATTTATAGGGCTCAAATGGATAAGATGGTTGAGAGATTGGTGGGTGAGGTGGCCACAAGGTCCTACAAAGAGGGATCTCCACCTTAACCAACCCAGGTGATTAGGGATAAGGTTAGACATGAGGCTCTTATTCTAGAAGCCTCGAGAAACCTCCTTTTTTCACTTTTTACCAAGGTCACTGCATATACCCCTTTATGACAGAGCGGTGATGGGTAGGAACCGCACCAACAACATAGGTTAAAGGTGGTGGAATAGCCTGGTTCTCACACAACTAGGGTGGTACTGAACAGGGTACCACTTATCTGCTTGAGGGTAGAAGCGGTGCTGCAATTTTGTATGTTGGAATCAAAACCTAGAGCAGGCTTATCTTCAAGTTTGGGATTTGAGGGAAAATGTCTGTGTTAAGGATCCTATCACATGCTGGTGATAGATTTTGAGTGTAATAGAATGCCCCCCAAAGCATGATACTAGAGGGATACGATAGGTGAGATATTTGATAGAGCAATTTATCACTTCAAGGTAACAACCATCTTGATCAGAGAGTGTCATCGCACATGCATATGCAATACATCAATACTTTGACTCATGAATAGATATAACCTCATCATGGCTGTAGACCAATACAAGATAGATCCATGAGAGGAATAAACAACCATGGCTACTAGAATACAACGTAGATCCATGTGATAGAGGACTCAAACTCAGACATAGCTACCAGATATACAACATAGATCTATGTCATACAGACGCAAATTTAAGCATAGCCACGACCATACAAATGTGGATCCATGCTGGTACTTCATACAATATACCCATCGTAACCTGGGGAGCAAGCTATAAGCACTTAACAAATACCTAGGGTCTTTGTCTCATCTTCCACAAAGTACGATTCTATCCACGTGATTACAATGTTTTGAAGTTGAACATGGTAGAAACCACTTGATTACCGATCAATGAGGTGAATCGTTAACAAGTGCGAGGGAAATCACCATTGATGTCAATGATTCCCAAGGTACCCTAGTACAATCTACTGAGTGTGAATAGATGTCTTGGTGTCAAACACCCAACAGATTCTTTTGATCAAAGGCCAATTATGTGAACCTTTGTCGATAGTGAGAGAATTTGTCATCGAGGCATACATATCTCAAGGTACTAAACTTGTTTCTAAGACTACTTCCTGGATGATGAGTTGATGTCGACAGGAATAGTCTTGTCAAAGGAGGGCCATGATGAATCCCACATCAACGACATGAAACTTGGAACAAAGTTTTGGAATACCGTAGATAATGTAACCATAGGACTGACTCAAAGTACTGACAGAAAGGCTGTTTTAACTACAGAGGTAACATTCTTTCTTCCTTTGAACATTGGGCGGCATGACAAAAGACTTGGCAGCATGAATAAACCAGAAATACACACAATGCAATAGTGGACAATGCAATCTTTTGAAAAACTCAAAGGAATGACATGAATCATGAAAGTGGATTGACTTGTAAATAAACTGAATACCCAATTGATTGAATTATATGTAGACAAGTGCCATGTTCAAAGGTGACAAACAACTGCTATTGGATTTGTAAAATGATTCCCTTCCCTGAATTCCCCCATCATGATTGATGAGTGCCTCTTTTCATTTTTACGAGTTCAAAGAGGATAACAAACACTCGTTTAAGCTTATCCAAAGACAAGTCCATTCCCATATATTTCATGAACTTGAGAAAGGAGGGGTTCGATCCCCAAAAAAGGGTCTCTCAGTGTTTAATTTAACGAGTCCAATGAAAGCAAACTCGACATCGTTCATATTTAGAGAGTCTGAATGAAGACAAAATAAAAATCCAAAGGGTCCTTTTTCGTAAAATAGTCTATCCTAACCGAAAAAAGAGATAACATACCGTCAGAGAGACGACTCTTCAAATAATTTTATGAGTACGAAGAAGACAAGTACTCGACAATCTTTTCATGTTTAGGGTGTTCAAAAAGAGCTTAAAGGAGACTCCATTAGGTCTCTTTTTAACGATGAACAGTTTTACAAGCCTAAAAGAAATCAGAAAAAAGACTCAAAACTTTGATACTGAGTTCTGAGAGCGTGACCAAAGTATCGAAACAAACGCTCAAGGACTTTTTCCATTTTAAGGACATACGAAAAAGTCAAAAACAAACTTCCCATAGATTTTAACTGTTTTCATTTCTACCCCTGCAAAACTCAATAGCAACGTTAATTTCTTGAAAAATGAATTTTAATGAGTCATATGGAAGGATTTTATAATGATAACGATTTTAAAATATTAAAATGACCTTAAAAAAACTCTAAAATAGCTATAAAAGTCATTTTAAATAGTAAAAATCAAAACATTTCACTATTTACCACTAGTCAAGAGCATTTTGGAGCAATTTTGAGCCAGATCTTTAGCTGCTGATTCTGGGAGATCTGACCGTCCGATTTAAGCGCCGTCAGAGCCAGGTAAAAGAAAAAAGCCTAAGCTTTTACTTTTAAGCATTTATTTTTGATTTTAGGAGGGTTTTTGGTCATTTTAGGTAGGCCCTAAAATTAAAATGTGGGCACTGCTCCTGCCCCTTATGGGACAGGCGGTGCACCGTGAGAACTGCGCTCAGGAAGTGCCACCACTCTGTGAAAATAAAGCTCAAGCGATGCCAGTCGTGAGTTGGGGAAAATGTATGCATAGGAAAAAACAAATGCTTTTAATTGATTTTGATGATTAGATATGTTTTTAACTAGTCCATTAATGGTTTTTGGCAGGTTTCCAGTGGTAAAAAATGGTGATATGGAATGAACGGTAGCATGATGATGATGATGCCCTTGCTGAAAGAAATGCGGGATGTATAGCTTCATTGAGGAATTGCGGCCTCCTCAATTTCTTCCGCACACCTAGTATGGTGTCTCACGAGAAATTGCTAGAGTATATACTCCATATGTGAAACCCGAAACAACAATACTTAGAGGTGGGGGCACATGTGTTGACCATTGAGGTAGAAGACATCTACTTCTTGACTAGATTGTTGAGACAGGGTGCCTCGATTTCATTGACTAGTTCCTATGGAGGGGACTTGACTACTCAAAAGCTGATTGACCGCCACTGCCTTCCCAGTACTAGAACTTTAGGGAAGAAGATTCCCATCAAGGAAGTAGTGAATATTCCTCTCCGTACTCTTCTTTTTACCATGCAGAGGCTGGTTAGGAGCCAAGGGCCTCATTAGGATTCTAGGGCACATATGTTGTATGCAATAGAGGCTATGTCACCTACAGTTTTCAACTGGGTGGAGGCATTGCTACCGGTCTTTAAAGACCAACTGACAAAGTGTCGGCAGGGAGAACTAAAACAGTTTGGCTATGGTTCTATCTTAGCCTGTTTCTTTTTTGAGTGGATCCCTCAGCTGATACCCCAAGTGGTTTTTACTGAGTTGAGGGTGAGAGGCCCTTGTATGCTGAGGTGGGTTAGGATCATGGCCCATACAGGAGTAGGAAGAGGGAAGGTGAAGTTTGGGGCTCCATTATTTCAATGGATTAGTGACCAGATCCTCATTGTTGAGGATTATTCTTATGCAGGAACTGATTTCAGGGGTGACCCTAACCTACCACTTCCACCTGGAGGGCAGTGGGGAGACATGGGTAAGAAACAAAATCCTAAGATAGATATTTGTGTTTTTTGTCTTTTAACATTTTTTATTTTTTTATGTATAGTAATGAGACCTGGAATTTTCATGGAGATGTAGGAGCTACACGACCTAGGGGATCATCCCCACTGGATAGACGAGTGGGAGCTCGATTTGTTCAACGAGGTGATGACCCTATGGGAGAGCTGGAGGAGATCCTAGGGAGGTTGACATTGGACATACCTGATGCGTCCATTTATGATCTCCCAATGCACTATCAGAGGCACACAACAGGAGTGCCAGGCCGCTTCAGCCGTCTACTACGTAGAGTAGTGTGGGATGTTATGTGCTACCATGAGCATCACTAGTTCTTACATGATGTATCACTGAAAGCTACCACAACTTTAGATTTTTGTATGATTTTTTGTTTCCTGAAATCCAGAGTGCTTCAGATGAGGTCTCGTGACCTATTTTTTGTAAAAACACTTATATATATATATATAGACTTTTTCCTCCGATGTTTATGCTTCAAATGCGAAATGTATTTACATGAGTTTTATATGTTTTTTACTATTTATTTATAATGTTATGAACCATGTTTAACTTTCATGCTATGAATGAGAAATATACCAATCTAGGATATAATTTTCCAATGAATCAGCAACTGCGTTGTCTGCCCTAGGGATATGCCTATAAGTAATGAATTCAAATGACCTTTCTAATAACTGTACTCTTTGATAGAGATAGAGTAGTATAGGGTTTCTAATGGTGTAAACCTGGTTTAAAAGACAAACCACCAATTACGAGTCCATGAACACTACCAAGTCACAAATGTCTCGGGATGCAGCCTCAGTCAAAAGACCTATAAATACTTCATACTCGGTGATATTGTTGGTAGCAGGACCGATACAAACTACTCCTAAACTCACTAGATCATGTGCTGGGGAATACAGAACCCAAGCAGCTGAGGCAAGGTTCAGGGTATGGTGACAAGCACCATCGGCGAAGCCATAAAAAACCATCTGATCTGCATAACCAAAACATGGTATAAAAGTCTAGACATTAAACTCAAAACCATATTGAAAGTACCAAAACACAATGAAAAGTTAAATAATGTACATATATACAAGGTACCATACATGAATGATCTAGGCATAGTACCTATTCAGGTACAAACCATTGCGAGGTTTCTTGAAGGGGACTCCATCATAATCCACGAGCTTGTAGGCCCCTTTTTCTAAAACCTTGGAAATGATAAAAGGACCATACCACATTGATTCAAACTTCCATTTTCCTAGCTTTTCATGTATCTGATCATAAGTTAGGACTAGGCCACCTTCATTAAACACACGAGGTTCGACAGATTTATTGTATTGCACCTTGACGCGTTTCTTGTGTGCCTCATTAACCAAGGCAACATCTCGTCTAGTTTCGCCAAGGTTGGTTAAATATAAAAACCTTTCTTCCTCGGTAGAAGTATTAGGGAGAAGTTCAACGGAAAGTTTCAAAGACGGAATCTAACACTAAATAGGTAGGACAAATTCTAATCCATATACTAATTGAAAAGGTGTAAAACCAGTTGTTGTTTTCACTGAAGTTCTATAAGCCCAAAGAGCAGAGAAGAGAGTCTGATGCTAGTTGGATTTGTGATATCCAACCATCCAACGTAGCATAGTTTTTAAAACTTTGTTAATGGTCTTAACTTGACCATTAGCTTGCAGATAATAGGGGGTTGAGTTTTCATGGTGAAAACCCAACTTAGCACTTAACTATACCATCATCTGATCCCAGAAATGTGATGTGTGATCAATGAAAATAGACTGAGGAACTCCAAACCTAGCTATTACATGGTTAAAAAGGAAGAGGGAAGCAGTCTTACCATATTTGGCATATGTAGGCATAGCCTTAGCCCACTTGGTGAAATAATCCATGACTACTATGATGTAACCATGCCCCCCGACTGAGGTAGGCTTACAATGCATGAAATCTATCCCCCATTTGGTGAAAGGGACAACGGCAATGACAGGGTGTAACAGAGCAGGGTGGGTGTGCTTTTTTGGGTAAAAGTGTTGACAAGGTGGGAATTTCTCAACAACTTCATGACAATCTTTAAAAATAAAAGGCCAGAAATAGCCAGCACGTAGGATTTTCTAAGTTGTAGCCATCCCAAAAAGATGACCGCCACATGCCCCTGAATGGCAGTCATTAAGAACTTGTTTAGCCTCGTCATGGGTGAGGCATCATCAAAGAATGGTATCTATGCCATTTCTATAAAATGTATCATTGAGGATAATATAGTACTTTGCATGGTGACAAATGCGCCGACGATCCTCATGTGATATAGAAGGCTAAAAACGTTGTGTCTGGAGATAAATGATTAAATATCCATACCATGGGTTAGTTGTGCTTATTAGGAACAAAAATTCATATGGGAATGAATCACTGGGCTCAGAATCCATTAAAGCACAAGTAAGATCACACATCAGCTTAGAAAAAAATAATGACTTATTTGAAGTAGCTTTTGCAAATTCAAGATCAAACTCCTATAGGATAACAATCCATCGGGAGTATTTCCCCCCTAGCACCTAATGATTCAGGATGTAGTACATAGGGTTTTGGTTTGCGAGTACAGTAGTGGTGCGAAGCAGGATGTAGTGACAAAATATTTGGACAGCAATGATTGTAGCCAATTCTAGCTTCTCCACATGTGAGTATCAAGTTTTGGAATCCAGAAGATTCTTACTGGCGTAATAAATCACGTGTTCTAGGCCATTCTGGTCCTCTTGAGCTAAAACCATTCCGATAGTAGTAGTAGAAGTTGCAACATAAAAGAAAAAATCCTTCAAGTAATCTGAGAGGTGTATGATGGGTGAATGAGTCAGAGCATGTTTGAGATTATCGAAGGCTCACTAGACGTAGTCATCCCAGAAGAATGGAGTGTCCTTCTTAAGGAGACGTATATAACTATGTGTTTTCTCAGCGAAGTTACAAGCAAAATGACGGAGAAATTTTGCCTTCCCTTGCAAACTTTGGAGTTCAAGAAGGTTGGTTGGGGCAGGTAAAGTGAGTATTGCAGCAATATTTAAGGGATCAATCTGAATACCATCCTTGGAGACTACGAATCCTAAGAGATGTCTCGTCTCAACGCAAAAAACACATTTGTGTGGGTTCAGCCGTATCTTGTAATGGCGACATCTCAGGAAAATGTTTCTAAGATGTCGAGGATGGTCTTCCCGTAGCTGTGAGTGTGCAGGGAGATCGTTGAGGTAAGGCTCCACAATATTCTTAATGTTGTGAAATGCATAGGACATGGCACACTGGAATGTGGCCCCAACGTTCTTAAGGATGAAAGGTAACTTATTGTAGGAAAAGGTTCTCCGTGGGAATATAAATGTCATCTTATGCTGATCGGCAGGAAATATCTCAATCTGATTGTAGCTGGAAAATCCATCCATCAATGAGAAGATCACACTCCCAGCACAGTTATCGATAATCTGATCGATGTGTGGAGTCAGAAAGTTGTCCTTGGGACAAGATTTATTCAAATATTAGAAATCGACGTAGACTCGAATAGTACCCTGCTTTTTGTTCATAGGAACAATATTCGATACCCATTCTGTTAGCGGTACAGGATAGATAAATCCTACCTTCAGAAGTTTTTCGACTTTGGCTTTGATAGCCGCAACCTTTCGTGGATGGACTTGTCTCAATTTCTTCCTAACCGGTCTGGCCGTAGGATAGGTTTTGATCTCATGGACTACAATGGATGAATCTATGCCAAGAATTTCTTCATACAACCAGGAAAAAATATCTCAAAATTCTTTAAAAAGTGCTTTATACTCTTTAGTTTCATCTATTGAACAGTTTTTCCCTCTGTGAACATGTTCAATAGTTCCAGACTTGACTGATATGTTGATTGGAACCGTTTTGGTAATGTTGCATAAATTGCCTTCAGACTCATAATCTTGCAACAAGACAGGTGTTTGCGGATCGTCAACAATATCAGTACCCAAGAGAGATACAAAATAATTATCTTTCGAACTGGTATTGGGGAGGAACGAAGATCTATTATGGTGATCCTCCCATACATATGTACTTGTATTCATAATCTCTATAAGAGACTCATCCAATGGAAAAGTCTGGGAAAGATAATCTAGAGTAGGAAGTGAAGGTTCTAACCAGTAGGGCAGGTGGTAAGGATCCGAAGGCACCAGATGAAGATCATTTGTAGGAACATTAGAAATAGATTGGATGGCATCATAAACTGATTCATGCGGGTTGAGGGAGGATGTCTCAACAACTTGTTTACCCTTAGGATCATAGTTAAATGAAGAGATCATATTGATTGTTTCCATTTCTGTGCTAGAAGGGGTTGACGGAAACACGCCCATGAGGGTGGAGTCTTTCAACATCCCTATCCCAATTGACTAGTAAGGAGGAGGGGACTGACCTAGAAAAGGGATATTATTCATTGTAGGAGTGGTAACATCCGGTGTACAGAAATCAAGTTGATTATTTGTTACAATTTTTCCCAAATGCAGAAACTGGAGAGTTCTAAATACCGTCGAAGCGACATTGGTCATAGCATAAAACCAGTTTCTCCTTAAGAGAAGATTGTAGTCTAACGGGGCATCCACTACTTCCACTTGAATGGAAACAATTTCCCCCCCTAGCTCAACTGAAAGGATTGGCATGAGACCACAGGGCTGGAAACATCTTCCATTAAAGGATTTTAGTGTTGTTGGTGATTTTACAAGCTCGGAAGAGCCAATGGATTTCCAACAGGACAAAGGAAAAATAGAGGTTGAAGCACCTTCATCTAGAACAGTCCTAAAGACATTTTTTCCAACTACTCTAGTTATGAATTGAAAATCCAATTGGTGGGGTAATCTAGGTTTAAGGTTCTCTGGATTGAAATGAATCAGATTCATGTCACTCGGGTCTGTGGCTCCCAAAGTGGTTAATATGTTTTTGTGTTGTGTGGGACAGCTTTGGAGCACTTCTAAGGTAGACATTGCACATGGTTCCTGGGCTAGGTCTTCTAAAACATTATAGAAATGTGCAGCTTGGGAATTAGGGTTAATAATATCCTTCCTAAGAGTACCCTTGGGCAGACGCAAAATCATGTCGATATTAGGCTTGTCGATCATTAGGGGACCATTGGACGATGATGTGGGAGAACCCGTAGAAGGATCTTTACCAGAAGAAGGTTTCTCAATTTTCTTCTCCTCTGGTTTGTCATATGATTGACTTCGAGTTGTTAGATTAATAGTATTCGATGAAATCATTTGAATTTCCTCTATGGAACTAGAATTTTTTTGGTTAGACATGTGGTCTACCAGTTACTGCTGAGAAGGAAAAGGATCAATGAGAATTGCTGGTGCGGGGTTACTCTTTAAAAATTTATTAATTTCATCATGTCGAGGACACTCTTTCATGAAATTATCACCACCACACAATATGGAGGGATACTTAGCTTTCCTTTTTCCTTTATTGTCATTCTCCGGGGCCGTAGGTTTGGGGTTTTCCTATTGGTTTCTGGGTTTCTTGTTTTTACCTTTTCTTTTCTTCTTATTACCGAATGATTGTGTGCTTTGAATAGAATTCACCTCGGTGGAAACCATAGGGTTGGAAGGAGTAGGAGTGGAAGGATTGGGTTGTTTGGCAGCTTTAACTGTTGACGGGGGCTGGATTGAACTAATAACCCCATCAACAGGAGTTTCTGTAGGTGGCTTAGCTGGGTCAGTGCTGGGTCGAGGAGATTGAGGAATGAGGTTGTACAAAGCCCCAGTCTGGGAATAGGCCAAGTCTAGATACTGCGCGTGACTAATGGCTTGCTCTTCACTAATAACACCCCCCATAGCCACATCTCGAGCAATGGGTGGCAACAAAGATTTCATGAACCAATCAGCCAAGAGTTGGCCTAGGATAGGAGCTTTAATGAGCCTTCTCTGCCTTATCCATTCATGAATATGACCTAAAATGTGTGTGGAGGTGTTTTGACGCAGAGAGGTTAAAAGGTCCGTACCTGTTTCGTATCGAATGGGTAGCTGAAAGTGTGTGAGGAAAATAGTTTCCAAAGCACTAAAATCCACAAACAAGTGTCGTGGAAGTTTGATATACCACTTCGCTTCCGTGCCAGTCAAAGTGCGCTGGAAGAGTCTTAATCGAATAGAATCATCCATCAAGGAACTGGATGAACACCACAGATGGAAAGTCATAACATGATTTTTGGGATCATCTCCCTGCTTACCATCGAATTTTGGAATATCCGATGGTAAATTGACTGGAATGGGAGGCCATGAAGCATTGTGTTGGATGGGGTAATTGATCAATTTGGAAAAATCAAGCAAGTCCAAAGTCGCTAAGAAAGGTAACTGATGATTCGGTTCAACATACTGGTAATATTGATAAGGCATGTAACCACCAGTAGGACCGTAAGTGGACTCAGGGATCAAGATTGAAGGGCTGGTCTTAATTTCATATAGAAGGTTATATATTCATGCAGCCCTTCATTGATGAAGGGATTTTAAAAAGTTTACATTTCAAATGACAGTAATAAATTAATTGTACATTTCATTTACTTGATGACAAAAATTAAAAACAAAAAATTAAATTGCAAAATGGGATTTGTCATTTTAATGAGATTTGTAAAATTGCACAACTAAATGTATATCCCTGCCTACATTGTGTGCAATCTATTTGATTGGGGAATAACTCTACAATTGCTCAGATGCTTTAAGGTTTATAATAAAAAAGGAACTCAAACAGATAGTCAAGCCGGAAAGTAAAATCTATGGCTATAAATTTGGAAGTATGGATTGAGGCCGAAAAAACGTGGTCACTTAAGAGACCATTCTTGATGGCGTCGAAGGAATTCAAAACAAGAGGAAGCCTATGCTAGAACTTCGAAGCTTCAGTCATAAAATAAAATCTATAGAGGAAGCAAAATCAACCAAAGCTGAATGTTTTGAGATTACTGAGAAATTGATAAAGTATCGAAAAGATGCATCGACCGTGGGAAGAACCTTGGATCCATATCTCTATGGAATTTGTATTGTGTGTGCCTCGTCATCAACGAGTTATGATTATTAGTTGCTGAGCGACAGATTTTCCAAAATGGTCCATTTCCTTACAAGTAAGAATACTGATGTCAATGTCAGTAAGATTGTTGTTTGCTAGTTTGTTCTTTAAGGAAATTGTTCGGAAAAAGTTATTTGAATCTTATAAAACATGGGTCACCAAGAAAGCACTGATGAAGTATAGTATTAGTGGATTGGGTGTGCATCCTGAAGTTTGAACCAGGAGTTTGATAAATTTTCAAAAAAAGGCGAGAATGATGTAGACCACGACAGAAATTTTAGGGCCAATTGGGCCTGTTCAGTTTGTAAATGGTCTGCAGTCATTAATCTAGTATTATGAATTGCATGTTGTAGCTGATGTAGTTGGATTTTAGATTTTTATGCAACTACATCAATCAATTTAGTGTTGAATTTAATAGTAGACAATTTAGATTTCTTGATTGAGAATTTTAAGGAATTAGTCGAGTCGCATGTTGAAATTTTCTAGAAATAGAAGCAGTTTTACAAGTCAGCCTTTTAAGAGGGAAAAATAGGCTGAATGAAAACCTCTGTAAGGAAATGGAGGAAGCTTGTAGAAAAGGACAGAAGAACATAGTTTTTCTTTTCATATTTGCTCATGTGATCATTATGGACCATGCCTACTCACACCGTGTTTTAATTTTCTGGCTGGATCTTCCTATTGAAACGAGTATTTAAGTTGTTTGAGAGAATCATAGGGCACGGTTCATTTTAACTATTTATTTCTTATATGTGTGGCAGAGAAAGCGCAAAAGGGAACTGAATCAACTGATGTTAGCATTCCTCAGATGTTAGCATAACTAGTTAGCATTCTTAAAATGTTAGCGGATCTCATATACCACTAAAACAAATCACAGTAATATTTAAATCATAACATATGTGTGACACATATTCTAACATGCATACAATCACAATACAACAGGCACACAATTGAACATAGATAATGGGTTTAAGTCTAAATTAGGCCATCCTCTATCTCAGGTTGTTGTTTCTAGGTCAAAAGTTTTCTCAGGGAGGAAGTTGCAATGATTTTTCTACCTCTATACTCTTGCAATTCGTATTCCTATATGGAGGAAATAGAGGTCATCAGGCCATCACCATTACAGTTAATATTGTTAAAGAAACATATTAAGGGAAAAGAGGTTATCATTTCATGGCTATTGTATGAACTTCGAAGTATGACCTCATTTTAATTAAAGTGATGTAGTGGTCTTTGATTGACTCTACAGTGTAGAGTTGATGTGCTTGTTTGATTAGAGCCTTCTCTTAATCTTCTGCGTAACTTGTGTATGAAAATAATAACAACAGTCTAATACACTTATATATAGAGTTTTAAGTATGGTTTTACAACTATAAAATTTAATCTCCCTTCTTCTGCACACGAAAAAAACATATGAAATTATTAAAAAAAAACATGAAATATCTACTAATTGAACTTTAATTGTTCTGCACATTAAATTAACACAACCACCTTCAGCAACCAGAGAAGCATTTAGCATAACTAAACTGTAAAAACCAGCAAATTGAACTAATTGCTCTAATGGATTAACACCGCCACCTTCAGCATCAAAGAGGCATTTATCATAACTAAACTGTAAAAACCAACCCTTGGATTCCACAGATTCAACTAAAAACAGGATAGTATTAGCTACTTACGCATTATGCGTGTTCTCTATGCATATGAGACGTGTTGTTGGGAAATATAACTCTTCAGCTGCAGGCCATATGGAAGCTTCAATTTTTCTTAGGTCCATTGTTCCATCCTCTTTGTTAGGAACCACCCTGGGATGGACATGACCAATTGTTGAAATTCCACCATTTTCAAACATATATATGTGGCTGTCTGAACCAAGTATCACTTCACTGCCCCTCACCTACCATAACACCATAGTAACACAGTGAATTTTCAATTATTTAATCTCAATCCCAAAGATAATTATCAGTAGCAAAATGCAGAAGAACAAAACGATAGTATTTAAGCATCATTTCACTAAAATTATTAAAGGATTCGAAATCATTCGCTCGGAAAATTGAAGAAAGAAAAAGGAAAATATTTAAGCATCATTTCACTAAAATGATTAAAGGATTTGAAATCATTCCCTCCAGAAAATTCAAGAAAGAAAAAGGAAAATGGAGATACCTCACACTGAACAAGAACGCTGATAAGGTTCCCCATGGTGCCGGAGTGCACGAACAAACCGGCCTCTTTTCCCATTAATTTACCAACCTGATGCTATAACTGGTCTACCATGGGATCTGAACCCAGGACATCATCCTCCCACGGAATAACTCCTTCCCAATATTATAACCCTCTTCTAAAAAAACCCATTCAGCCATGGGTAATCTCTCATGCCTATCCCCGGCCGCACTGTAAAGCCCTGTGCAACCTTCCCAGTCCCAAGGACTCTTTAAATGCGAATCCGACATATTAGAGGACCAACAATGATCATGGCGGCTGCTGCTGTTGTTACCACCATGATTTGCCATGGAATTTGAGTCCATATTCTGAAAAATGACTTCTTCTTCACACGACCAAAACTAATCCAAGGAAAAATACAGATACACTTTCAGGCTCTTTTCACATGATAAATATTACCAAATCCAGCGATCCCATATTTTCTTCGATTTCCAAATCCGAGATGATTAAAATACTAACCTTGTTGTCTGAACAAAACTTCCATAAGAGCAATACTCCCCTGAGCCTTGTCCAATAGACCCGCATCAGAGAGCCCCTGAATCAAACTGATGTAGGTAAAAACATTTGGGGCCATCCCCTTCTCAACCATGAGAATCTACATTTCTATGAAAAAATCGAGCTCGCCCATTTTACAGAGTCCATCACTCAAAGAAATGTAGATGACAACATCGAGCTCACAAACTATATTGGCCACCATCTCGTTCACAAGAACAACAACTTCAGTAAATCTACCCTGATGACAGAGCCCGTGTAAGTGGCGTTATTGGGAAGGCAGCCACTGATCCAGGAATTAAATTGACAATGCCCCACCCGATCGCATTGGATCTTCTCATTTAATATGATATGCATTTAATATGATATGAAATATCTTGGAGGCTGGTCCAGGTCAAAATCACAAAAATTGTTGATGGGAAATTTTTATCTTAGCCCTTCTAGTGTAATTTTAATTTAAAAGATCCATGTTTTATTAAAATGACAAAAATTTAAAACCCCATTTTAAATGACGTGCAAATTTTAAATTCCCCTTCACTGACAACCTAGGAGCCCTTTGACGGGTGCTGAAGGCTTGAATTTTGATCCCTGAGTGGACTGATACATAGGCTGCTGAAAAGGATGATGAGATGATGAACCTCCAGAAGATGGAACTCCATAAGGTGGTCCTCCGACACCTCTAGTTGTATGAATTGGTATTCCCCCTAATGCTGGCATGTAGGACCAGTTGGTTTGACCCCATGGAGTAAAAGTATTTACAGGATATAGAATTCCAGTGTATGACATGCCTATAGGGGTAGGTTGATAATAAACATTTCCTACAGGTACTTGATTTGCTGGGTAACCATACCCCCAGGAAGCTTGACTAACGACAGGTTGTGCCCCTAAGGGTTGACCTGAACTCAATGGAGGGTTAAATATATTCATAGGAGGAATGTAAACCATGGATGTGCCTACATTAGAGGCCTGTCTATTATGAGTAACAAATCCACCAGAACGTAATGTAGATCGTGCCAGGGGTTGCCCCCCAACACTATAAGGTACTGATACAAATGGAGTTGAAGGTTTCCCCCCAGCCCTAGAAGACTTAGGAGGACTAGAAATAGACCTAATATTTTCAGCCATGGGATCAAAATTTTGACATGGGTGGAGTGGAGTCTCAACAGGATCAATAGGTTTCATTGAATCAGCCAGTGAACGATATCCGTCTGGCCAAGGGTCCGTATTACAGGGAAGAAGAGTCGACATAGGTTCTTTATGAGGGATTGGGGTTGCGAAGATATCATCTAGTCTTTTCCTATATTCCTCTTCACTGTGTAAAGGATGTTCAAGAGAGGGCCTACGTACTCCAAATGAAGCAATGGCCTGTCCCATAGAGGTTCCCCAAAACAGAGCATTTGGACCATAATTCGGACGAACAAGACTATCAAAACGACCTTCCATAGGACCATGGAAAGAAGTGTCACCAACAGGAGGTTATTGAGCCAAGGGATTTGTATAACAAGTGAATTGGTCTCCACTTTCTACAACTATATTCTCTTCCACACGGGAAGTAGTTGTAGCTCCTTGGTCAGTAACTTCCATTGGACCTTCTCCCGTAACGTGAGGAAAGTCAGGTGGTAAGCCCTGTGTTCTTCTGGACCGTCTCAAACGGAACTCAGCCATATTTCACAATAACTAATCTAACCTAGGGTTTCAAAGCTAAGAAAAAAAACACCAAAAAACTTTCTCCTAGTCAAGATACAGGCCAACAAGCAACTTCAAATGATAGGATGAGCTCAAATGGCTGGTCTCTCACCAGGATTGTTAAGTAGGTGCAACTCGCGAAATACCACAAGGGTGCATGCGTAGTAATCTCCCCGAATTTTTTTTTTGATATATTGCTCCACACAAGATGACCAAAGGGATTTTCTCAGATAGATAGGGTATCCTAGTGGGGTCTCCTGA
Source organism: Pseudotsuga menziesii (assembly GCA_001517045.1). NCBI lineage: Eukaryota > Viridiplantae > Streptophyta > Pinopsida > Pinales > Pinaceae > Pseudotsuga > Pseudotsuga menziesii. The sequence goes on along the minus strand of LPNX011030100.1, from coordinate 381,408 downwards.
TATACTCAAGGTACATGGGAGCTCAAATTGGTAGTAGTGCTGTCTAATGCACAACTGTTCACAAGGGGCCTTCCGATATATAATCGAGTACGTGAAATACCTTTCTATATACCTCAAGGGTACGTGAAAGGCCGTTCGATATACCAATGATATGTGGAAGAACCGCGCAAGTCCTGGGATGTAGTGCGGACAAGTAACAATAGTTCCTATGTTAACGACACCCGAACACGTCTCTAACCTAGCACTCAAATTTCTATACAAATTTTATGCCTATAAGTACCATTAATTTTAAAGTGGGTGGTTAGGTGAATGCATGAGGTTTTGATAGAAAAGTAAAACCATGCAGATATGAAATGCAAGCTCATTCACTTTACCATTCAGTATCCTTGATTACGGGAAGAAGAGAGAGTGTTTTTCTTTTCAATTTTTCTTTAAAACAAAAAAATTCCCCAAACAACTGTACTAAAAAATCCTTTTTTTGAGCATACAATCAAACAACACTTTCTTCAAATCAACTGTTTTGAAAGCACACAGGTATGGTAAGATCTCTTTTCAAATGGAGAAGAAAGACAAACAACACTCAAATATGCATATGCAAGCTATACTTTTGATTTTTTCTGAAGCATGGAAATATCTAACTTAAACTATTTATACTTTTTCCTTTTGATGAGATAATGATGCAAAAAAGACAAAAGAACAAAGGAGTCCTGAAAGCTAGTGAGGCTAATCAGAGATCCAATGGCTTAGGCTCAATGAAATAATGACCTAATCTCAACAAATTTTTCTTTTTAGAGTGAAAAGAAGTCTTTCTCACAGTTAAAGAGAAATTGAAACAAGAAAACTGAGCTAAGGGAGTCTTTCTTTTCAGTGATAGTCTATAACAAGCAGAGATCTAATCTGACCTATAGTTTCCAACTAAATCCTTTCAAGAAAAAAAACTTACAAGTAGTAATGAATGATGAATCTAACCTAACTTTTTGATTTGAACATACAAGAAATTTCCACATAAAAATTCCAGATTTCAATCACTCAAGCAAGTTCAAACAAGTCTGGACAAGACCAATTAAACACACCAAATCCAAAAAATCACAAATTTTTACAAAAACTTAAAAAAATCAAAGTGTGGGATAGGCCTACCTAGCACCGCGCAGATGAAGTTGCTGACAGGTGGTTTTGAGGTAGAACCACTTCTTGTGCACTGGATTCAGGCGGTGGCACCACCTATTGCTAACTAGACTTAGGTGGTGGCACCACTTCTTGCCAAAGGCACATGTGCGGTTCTCTGTAACAACCCAGAACAACAGGAGAGTGAAAAATAAAGTTAGAAATGCCAAAAACTTCATAAAAATTGATGAATCAACCACAATACAGAGCACAAAAAGTTAAGGTGACTCAGATCTGAAGAGATCTGAAGATTTCAAACCAAAACTTCAATAGATCAGATGTAGATCTGACTACAAAGATAGGAGGCTGGAGATTGGATTCAGACAAGAGTAGTTTCAGAAACCGAGGAAGAACAAGATAGATCTATCCCGAACGGAGTCGCCAAATTTGTTATCAGGAATATATCACCTTCTACAGACAGAAGCTGTTCCTCTGGTCTGAATGGTTCAGATCTAGAACAAATGAGTGAATAACTTGGTTGAAGATCTTCCCTGAACATTATAGATGCCTGGAATGTAACTATGATGAAGGACCTATATACCTGTAAAACATATCAAACATACAAAGACATCAAAGCTACCAGAAAATAATCTACACATCCATATTAGTGACTAAGGAATCCAATAACATATATGTGCGATTAACGCAACAAACATGTGGGAAGGAAATTAACTTTGCATTAGAAAATGAATGAAAGAGCTTACAACCATGTGCCTTAGTGTCGATACACTCCTTCACAAGACTACCACCTAGTCCGTGATAGCTCCAACTTGCTCCACAATTGCTCTTTGATGGATTAGTCTAGGGTATCAATTCAACAACATAACTCTACTATTCTTCTCCCCCCCCTCAACCATGGAGTATGAGCTTGTATTTATAGGGCTCAAATGGATAGGATGTTTTAACACTCCATTTGCAACAGTCGATTTATGGGCCACAGAGTTCGAGGAGGGTTCTATTCATTTGAACATTATGTGAACACCCTTTAGGTTATCAGAGGTGCATTTTCCATGTTTTAGGACCGTCAGATGATGAAGAGAGGTCAATCTACAGTGGTATACTCTTCCGGAGGTGAAGGCTCGTGGCAGCATGGACAATAGAGATAAGCATCATAGCCCAATGATCCAGGATCACAAGGAAGAAGAGCAACGATAGATCGTGGTTTTGGCCCAAGACATGGGAGAACGGTCAAAGTTGGGATTTCGTAAAGTCTGTTGAAGTAGGCAAACAAATGAAAGGCCGAGATCAAGGCGAAGCCCGATCAATGGCCCAAAATTGTTTCATTGAGCAAACATGCTCAATGGAAGGAGATTTCCCAAATCATGAAATAGTTAAAGGTTGAAAGCATCTGAGGGAAGAGATGAGATCAAAAGTAGATCTACGGTCCCAGTCAATTTCACAAACCAGACTTGTGCGGATAAAAGTCACGATTTCAAATCGTGAAAAGTGGTACCGGCTGCGAATATCAATGGTCACGACAAAGAAGGGAATAGATCTATGGTCGAGGAATATCAAGAAAGGAGAAATTGGCGGAAGAAGTAAAGAAATGTGGACGGTGGATGTGAAAGGTTCCCCCATATCGGAGGGCTGAGGAGGACTCAAGGCTACATGTGTCACATCCAGTGCAGAGATGACAGGGGAGGGGACATTCATACGCGTAATCCACCTCCCGACAGGTGGGATGATTTCCTCGACTTCGTCTTTGATAAACCTAAGGCAAAGGTCCCATCTAATGACACTAAATTCTCCACCTTTTGGTGGGTCCAGCACGTGGCCCATGTAGGAAAAAATGTAGGGAAGCAGAAAGTGCAGGTTTTGAAAGGATGAATCAAACATCTACATGAAGTAAAGAGAAGCCGCAAATCGAGTCCTCTCAGCGCCACCGTCACGATGAATGAAAAGGAAAGGAAGGTCAAATCCATAGTCCTTGAAACTAGTTTGGAAGCCACGTGGGAAGTGCTTAGAATCCTATCCATATTAGATAATATAATTGAACATTTGAAGAGAATATCCCCACCCTAGAGTCACACATGCTACTGTCACCTCGATCGGTATTTAAGAGTATAGCCATCTCATGGCTGTTTCGGATTACCCTATATAGCTCCATATTTTGAAGTTGTCAAGGTAAATATATAGGTGGTGAGAGGTACAAGTTAAACTATGAGAAGTGTTGAGTCCCTTTGTAGACAGCCATGGCTGTGTGGTTTGAGAAATTAGTTCGACAAGGGGTATTGATGGTTGGCGAACATGAAATTTTGTTTCTTCGTCATCCTAGTTATCTGCACCAGTAAATCGCCAACCACCGGGGCATAGATGTTAAACACCTAGGGAGGTTCAATTGTTTCCACACATCCCTACCCTCAGATGCACTGTGCATGGGTTTTTACATCCCAAGGACACTTCTTAGACACCTCCAGTGGCTGTCACGATGTTATACCAAAATCCTGTCACCATCATGTGATAAGGCCTTTGACATACCTACTTGCTTTGAATCCCATCTTCTGGAGTGAAGACTAAATGGTTTTTTATCAGTCTATCATAAAAATTCCCAACATTGCTCATGCCCCTTTGTCCAGGAGTGATACCCTTGTTCGCACCGCTTTTCATCGGTTGTCCACAAGTGGTGCCACCACCTGTCACCCTTGGTCCATAGGCAGTTATTACCAAAAATACTCTATCATAGAAGGAGAAGCACGGTACCCTGGGTAAAAAGGGAAAAATAGAAGTTTCTCGAGGCTTCTAGATGATAAGCCTCATGTACTATCTTATCCCTACTGTTGTGGGTTGGTTGAGCTCAAGATCCCTCATTCTAGGATCTTAGAGGCCACCTCACCCACTAATTTCTCAACCATCTCTATCCATTAAATCCCTATAAATATGAGCTCATAGCCATGGTTGAGGAGAGAAAATTGAAGGTATTGTTATGCTGTTGGACTGATTCTTGGCCCAAGATCATTTGGAGAGAGCATAGAGAGCTAGAGTCGGAGCTTTTGCGGATGAAGAGCTAGTTTCATGGAGATGCATGTCAACACTAAGGCTTGGTTGTAAAATTATTCATATTTCTAATGCAAGTTGATTTTTTTGTCCCATATATATTGTTGATGTTTGATTTCATATATATATATTGCTAGATTCCTTAGTCACTAGCATAGATTAGTAGATCATATTCTGGTTGCTTTGATCTGTTTCGTGTTGAACTCTTTTGCAGGTACAAAGATGAAATATCAAAGCCTTGCATTATAGATATCTACAACATCTAGGGAGAGTTATCAGCCTCTGTGATCTATTTGTTCTGGATCTGATCCATTCAGACCAGCGGAACACCTTTATGTCTGCAGGAGGTGAAATATTTCGATCAACAAATCTAGAGACTCTGCTGGGAGACGTGGTGCCCGTAAATTGGATTTTAGGGCTTGCAAAAAAGGCCTAAAACCCCACCAAATCCCAAAATAAAAGCTATGAAATGAAATATAAGGGTCTTAGCTATTACCTGCAATTGACGAGACTGAAAACGGACGGTGGAAACTTCCGGTATCAACTGTGGAAGATCTGGCTAAAAAATGCTCCAAGTGCTCTCTGCTAGAGGTAAATAGTGAAATGTTTGATTTTTTACTATTTACTTGCCTTATATAGACATTTTTTGGGTTTGAATTAGTATAGTTTTGATATTACATCATGTTCTGGTCAAAATCTATTTGCATAATCCCTTAATGTCGATTTTGGATGCATTTAACACTTGTTTATGAGTCGTCTGCAGGTTGACTTTAGTAAAAGCTTTGGAAAGTTTGTTTATGGATTTTTTGTACTTTCACAAAATGGAAAAGGTTGTTGAGCATTTATTATGACACTTTGTCATGCTCATTAAAATCTAGTATCAAAGTTCTGAGTCTAGTTCAAGTTTCTTTCCAGGCTCGTAAAATACGACATTGTGTAAAGAAACGTCATGGAGTCTTCTTTTCACATCTTCTTTCAGACTCCTTAAACATGAAAAGATAGTCGAGTCCATTTCTGAATCTTTCCAGGATCGTAAAAGGTGACATTATGTAAAGAAACCTCATGGATTTCTCTTTAAACCCTTTTTAGTATCCCTAAATACGAAAAGATTGTTGAACAATATTGTCTTCTTCATGTTCGTTAAAATATTTGAAGAGTCATTCGTCCGATGGTAGGTTATCTCTTTCTCAGTTCGAACAGGACTATTTACGAGAAAGGATTGCTCCAGCCAATCATGACTAGAAGAGTTCTCTAAGGTATGATTTTATACTTTTTTGGGCCTTAGAGACTAAATCATACGAAAAAGGACCCCCATGGAGTCTTCTTCCGTATTCGTTCAGACTTTCTAAACATGAACGATATCGAGTTTTCTTTCAGTGGAATCATTAAATTAAACATTGAGAGACCCATTTTGGGGATGAACCCCTCCTCTCTCAGGTTCAGAAAACATATGAGACTGGACTTGTCTTATGACAAACTATATCGAGTGTTTGTTACCCTCTTTGGACTCATAAAACTGAAAAGAGGCACTCATCAATCATGATGGGGGAAATAGGAAAGGGAATCATTTTGCAAATAATGGCAGTTGTTTGTCATTACCTTTCAACATGGCACTTGTTTGCATAATCATGTCAGTCAATTGGGTATTCAACTGATCTCTGTGACGATCCAGTTTCATGAGTCATGCCAATCCTTTGAGTCTTTTAGAAGAATGAATTGTCCACTGTCGCATTGTGTATCTGTCCTGTCTAGTCATGCTGCCAAGTCATTTTGTCATGCTGCCTGATGTTCAAAGGGGATCTGAAGAAGTATTACCTCTACAATATACATAGTATTTGTGTCAGTATCTTTGAGTCAGTCATATGGTTACTACATTCACATCATTCCAGAACTATGTTATGAGTTTCGTGTCGTCGATGTGGGACTCATCATGGCCCTCCTTCGACGAGACTATTCCTCTCGACATCAGCTCATCATCCAGGAAATAGTCTTAGAAACAATATTTAGTACCTTGAGATTTGTATGCCTTAATGAAAAATTCTCTTGTTCTCGACATAGGTTCACATCATTGACCTTTGATCGATAGAATCGACTAGGTGTTCGACATCAGAACATCTATTCGCACTCAGTATATTGTACTAGAGTACCTTGGGAATCATTGACATTAATGGTGATCTCCCTCGCACTTGTTAATGATTGACATCATTGGCCGGTAATCAAGTGGTTTCTACCAAGTTCGACTTCAGATCATTGTAATCACATGGATAGAATCGTACTTTGTGGAAGACGAGACGAAGACCCTGGGCATTTGTTTAAAAGCGCTCATTGCTTTTTCCCCAGGTTGCGATGGAGTTTTGTATATCTAGCATGGATCCACATTTGTATGGTCATGGCTATGCTCAAATTTGCGTTTGTATGAAATAGATCTACGTTGTATATCTGGTAGCTATGTCCAAGTTTGAGTCCTCTATCACATGGATCTACGTTGTATTCTAGTAGACATGCTTATTTATTCCACTCATGGATCTGCCTTGTATTGGTCTGCAGCTATGATTTTGGTTACTTGTGTCTATGAGTCAACATACTGATGTACTACAGATGCCTACTTGACTGCATACTCTGATCGAGCCAACATTTTCGTCTCCTAGCAACGACTTGTTCTCAAAGCTCTCGTTTATCGTATTAGTCTAAGACTCATGCTTTGGGGGGCATCCTGTTATACAAAAATCTTGTCACCATCATGTGATAAGACCTTTGACATACCTACTTTCCCTGAATCCCAGCTTCTGGAGTGAAGACTAAATGGTTTTTTATCAGTCTATCATACAAATTCCCAGCACCGCTCATTCCCTTTTGTCCAGGAGTGGTACCCTTGTTCGCACCACTTTTCATCGATTTTCCACAAGTGATGCCACCACCTATAACCCTTAGTCCATAGCCGTTTATTACCAAAACCGCTCTGTCATAGAAGGAGAAGCGTGGTACCCTAGTAAAAATGGAAAAAGAGAAGTTTCTCGAGGCTTATAGATGATAAGCCTCGTGTACTATCTTATCCCTACTGTTGTGGGTAGGTTGATCTCGAGATCCCTCATCCTAGGATCTTAGAGACCACCTCACCCACTAATTTCTCAACCATCTATATCCATTAAAGCCCTATAAATATGAGCTCATAGCCATGGTTGAGGAGAGAACATTGAAGGTATTGTTATGCAGTTGGACTGATTCTTGGCCCAAGATCATTTGGATAGAGCATAGAGAGCTAGAGTCGGAGCTTTTGAGGATGAAGAGCTGGTTTCATGGAGATGCATGTCAACACTAAGGATTGGTTGTAAAATTCTTCATATTTCTAATGGAAGTTGATTTTTGGTCCCATATATATTGTTGATGTTTGATTTTAGATATATATTTCTACATTCCTTAGTCACTAGCATAGATTAGTAGATCATATTCTAGTTGCTTTGATCTGTTTCATGTTGAACTCTTTTGCAGGTACACAGGTGAACTATCAAATCCTTGCATTCTAGATATCTACAACGTCTAGGGAGAGTTATCATCCTCTGTGATCTATTTGTTCTGGATCTGAACCATTCAGACCAGCGGAACACCTTGCTATCCACAGGAGGTGAAATATTTCGATCAACACATGACCTCCGAAGTCCCAACATACAATGGTGGCAGAACTATTGGAGCATATGCTCAGTTTGGGATAGTGGAGGTCCGAAGCCTTCATCATCACCCCTATGATATCCACTTAACAACCTTTCCACAAATGAGGAGGAGGTTAAACACACACACAACTACTTGGCATGCGATAAAACCCTCCTCATAGGAGGGAGACAACAGTACAAGGATGATAAATCTCTTAAAACGTTTATCATCATCAAGTGCATGGCCACCCTTTTCTTGGTTCCCTCCTATAACCATGTTACTAGAAGAAAGAAGGGCTGGGAAAATGTTAGGCACCGGGGCGTAGGCCTTCTTGTAAACCTTTGAGCAACATGGTCTAAAAGAAGCAAGCTGGTCAAAGGAGGTAGAAAAGCATGTCCGAAACAGACCGAGTTGGCAACTGACCATTAGCAAGCAGCTTAAGGATCACTTTCACATACCAGGATAAAGAAAAATCTGCGCTGTCAATCCACGTGCTACAACTCCATAATGTTTACCCACATTTGTAAATCGTGGCAATAGTTCCACTCTCTAGAATGTTAACGTGTGATTATGATTGGAGACAGTTTTTAGGTTTGTTTCAGAGAATAATCTCAGCACTAAAGTAGTATAAATGCACTCCTGATAGGGGGAGAAAGAGTTAGCTGGTGGGTTGGGAAACCTTCAAGGGCTGAGGCTCTCCATTGTAAATAAGATTTGATACCTGTGTTATGAATAAAATTTTAGAGGAAGCATTGTTTCTCAAGGAAAAGATTCCTGTGTCGTTGCTTCTTTCAATATGTATTTTCTTTACGTGAAATGTTCATCTTGTTTTCATTCCAGTTTGTTAATTTATTTCATGTCTTAACTGAGTGTATAATAGTTTGGTGTTCATACATGCTATGCTCCACCTGTTGTTTCAGACATTTATTAAGTTTTCTTCTAAAGTTACATGGAATTCATCTTGTTGGTGCTCCGCAGGATGGTCTGTTCTCTCTCATATACTAACCACCCGCTAAATATCTCTTGATTGCAAGATCGATGACTATCTTGCCTCTGTCCATAAACCCACTCCATTATTTTTCTCCTGCAAATGTTCCTTACCCAGGATTTCAACTCCATTTCCAATGGTCCCTTACCCTGATAGTCCAACCTGCATCTCACATTAATGCACTTTGTTCCATTCAGGAGTCTGGCCTCCTAACCGCTCTTGATCAAATATCCTACATGAAGTAAACCTGAAAACAAGCGAGAGATCCCTCTCTGACTGCATAGGGTCGGAGGTGCAGTCTAAAGCGGTTCTGTTGTTTTCCTGGAGAGAGCCCTTTTTTTGCCCAACCTATGGGCACGATCCCGACGCTAACAAACTGGCGCCATTGCCAGAGACGAGGTTGAAGACCATCCCTGGGAAGATTGACATAGTTTTATATTTGGTTATTGATGGTGAACAATGATCAGACATCAAGAAGGTTGAGCACTTTTCGCCTGGCGACTCCAATCTTGAAGGGTTCAGACTTCAGCGACTCCGTTGGTGGTACAACCCAGAAATCAAATGGTCAAAAAGAACGGGCAGGATCCATTTGGAAAAATGGACCCCTTGTAAGGCCCGAAAATGCATGGTGAAAGGTTAAGATGCTTGTGTCTATGCTTCTTGCAATCGGCTTTGTCTTGTCTTGTAAGTTTGTTCTTATCCTTTCCTAGATTTATCAAAACAACCTTCTATGGTTCAATTCATTCGGAACAGAGCTATGAATATATTCCTGTTTATCCTTCTTTACGAACCGAAAGCGTTGCATCATCTTGTACATATGCTTTTGACCCAGAATTTTCTCTTGCGGCTCACGACGTTAAAGGTCACCCTTGTGAACTTCATGAAACCTCGGTTGATAGTGTATCTATTGCGCCTAACCCGGTCTCTCCCAGTTTTCCAAGCCGGTACAAACCATTACAATTGCCTCCTATCCTCCATGATTTTCTCGCAAAACATTACAAGTACCTCCCCAAATTTGATGGAGAATCCAAAGACTTCACTGCTGAGAAAAATTTACAAGCCTTTGAACATTTCTTTAACCTTTTTGAGATAGAACATGATGATTTCTGCATGAGGGCTTTCGCCCAGTCTTTGAAAGGAGATGCTAAAGAATGGTTCAAACACTTGCAGCCTAAGTCCATCAATACTTGGGAAGATTTTTATTGCACCTTCTTAAATTTTTGGGGTAGGAGAAGGCCACTGGATCAAATACTTTCATAATTTTATTCCTTGAAGAGACATGAGGGTGAGGCCATATCTAGTTTTAACAGAATATTTGCAAGCTTTTATTATAACATGCCTAAGGAAGTCCAACCTCTTGAGAATGCTGCTAAGATCTATTATGTGACCACCTTTCCTCCTAAGTTGTCCTTGCTTCTTTTGGAAAGAAAATCAACCACTTTACAGCATATGTTTACTGATTGTTTGGAGGTTGAGGAAAACCTTAAGATGTCCAAAAATTTGTCAGGTCAGGACAGCGGTGGTGAAATAAAAGATACATTAAAATTGGTTGGGCCCTACAAGAAGAATGGGGAAGTCCCTATTGGGGCTAAAGATTTCTCTTGGTATACAGAAAGATGATCAACCTGATATAGGAGCATATGGTTCTACTGGCCTATTTTCTGAAGATTGCAATCTGCGCAACCTCGGATCCATAAAGGATGATTTTAGGAAGGATTTTGGTGCTCCTGTGTATGATGAATATGAAGAAGAGTACCTGTGGGCTATACCTGAAGAGATGACTATAGAACCAAGACCTGCTTATGGAGAAAATCAAGCTGCAATGCGAAGCCAGAAGGTTAAAGCGGAAAAAGGTGATAAATGAACTGGAGGTGATAGCCTACCCTTGTGTTATTCCTCTTTTGAATTAATAGGACACATGATTAGAGACTTTAAGAAAAAATAGAAATAAGGGGAGATGGTGCAGTCTAGAAACTTGTATGGAAGAGAAGATGATAAAAAGAAACAGTCATGCAAGCCCTATCCGACTACTGATACGTCAGGAATTTGTGATGAGATTTCAAGTCATGAAGAAGGATGCAACAACCCTCAAATAAATACATTTTTTTAATGTTATGCCTTCAGGAATATCACCCCATACAGGAGGAATGTCCCTACTCAGTTCCATTGGAGAAAAGGAGGACCTCCCTCCTGAGGCACATGAAGGAAGTGAAGCTCTCATTGCAGAAATTTTGAGCGAAAAGAGGGATGTTTCATTGAAGAAATATTCTGTGGGCCCTCTTCTACAATATTCCAAATATCAGCTTGACAAATCACCAGATAAAGGGAGTTATGGATAGCTTTGCTATGAGAAGAAGATAGAATATGCTGGAGGTTGCCATGTTTTCTATGACCCCATAGCAGCAGAGTACATGGAAGGGCTGGGTAAGGATGATGACTAGTCACATCTCTGCTTTAAAGAGAAGTCTATTTGTCATTTCCATCTCCCATTATCTATTTCATTTCTATCCATCAAGCACGAAAAAAGAACAAAACTATTAGGCAAGTTGCTTGATTGGCTTCATTGGAAGTCCTATTTCACTTAATCGGACTTATGCACTAAATTAGGTAGAGTAGGTAGGAACAAATAAGCTCAGCAATCATCGAGCATTTCCTTGATTACTATTTTAGTTTTTTTTTCATTTTCAGTTGCAAGCACAAGTTTGCAATCAAGAGCGTGGTTTGCAAGAGTGACGTAAATTCACTGAAGCAGTAGCTCAAAGCAGCATGGAGGCTTCGAAGAAAGATTGGGGACAACCCAATGGATTTGGCACTTGGTCTACGGGGGTTCTTTGCTACCTCCCTAGGAGGATAGCATCCCTCGTGGAGCAAGATTTTAACACTCCATTTGCAACAGTCGATTTATGGGCCTGACAGAGTTCGAGGATGGTTCTATCCATTTGAACATTATGTGAACACCCTTCAGGTTATTAGAGGTGCATTTTTCCTATTTTAGGACCGTCGGATGATGAAGAGAAGTTAATATAAGGTGATAGACTCTTCCAGAGGTGAAGGATCATGGCAGCATGGACGATAGAGATAAGCGTCATAGCCCAATGATCCGGGATCACAAGGAAGAAGAGTAACGATAGATCGTGGTTTTGGCCCAAGACACAGGAGAACGATCAAAGTTGGGATTTCTCAGAGTCTGTTAAAGCGAGAAAACAAATGAAAGGCTGAGATCAAGGTGAAGCCTGATCAACGACCCGAAACCATTTCACTGAGCAAACATGCTTGATGGAAGGAGCTTTCCCGAATCGCAAAACGATTAAAGGTCAGAAGCATCTGATGGCAGAGATGAGATCAGAAGCAGATCTATGGTCCCAGTCGATTTCACAAACCATACTTGTCCAAATAAAAGTCATGATTTCAAATCATGAAAAGTGGTACCGGCAGCGAATATCAACAATCATGACAAAGAAGGGAATAGATCTACAGTCGAGGTTCTCTTCGCGATCCGAATTAGCACAGAAAACATCATGGTCCTAGTTCACAAAGAGGTGGTAGGACCCATTCGAATTGACGGTTGCATGGAGAGGTCAATCCTAATTGATGGGTAAGAACATGCCACGATCCAAACCTACCCGTTGTATCAAGAAAGGAGAAATTGGCGGCAGAAGTAAAGAAACGTGGACGGTGGATGTGAAAGGTTACCCCAAATCGGAGGGCTGAGGAGGCCTCAAGGATACAGGTGTCGCATCCAGTGTGGAGATGATAGGGGAGGGGATGTTCATACACATAATCTGCCTCCCGACAGGTGGGATGATTTCCCCGATGCCGTCTTTGATGAACCTAAGGAAAATGTCCCATCCAATGACACTAACTTCTCCACCTCCCGGTGAGTCTGGCACGTGGCCCACGTAAGAAAAATAGTAGGGAAGCAGGAAGTGTAGGTTTTGAAAGGATGAATCAAACATCTACATGAAGTAAAGAGAAGCTGCGAACCGATTCCGCTCAGCACCACCGTCAAAATGAATGAAAATGCAAGGAAGGTCAAATCCACAGTCCTTGAAACCAGATTGGAAGCCACGTGGGAAGTGCTTAGAATCCTATCCACATAAGATAATATAATTGAACATTTGAAGAGAAGATCCCCACCCTAGCATCACACATGCTACTGTCACGTCGACCGGTATTCAAGAGTATAGCCATCTACCGGCTATTTTGGCTTGCCCTATATAGCTCCATCTTCTAAAGTTGTCAAGGTATGGAAATATACAGGTGGTGAGAGGTACAGGTTGAACTACAAGAAGTGTTGAGTCCCTTCACAAACAACCATGGCTATGTGGTTTGAGAAATTAGTTCGACAAGGGGTATTGATGGTTGGAGAACATGAAATTGTATTTCTTCATCATCCTGGTTATCTGCACCAGTAAATCGCCAACCACCGGGGCACATATGTTAAACACCTAGGGAGGTTCAACTATTTCCACACATCCCTACCCTTAGATGCATTGTGCAAGGGTTTTTACGTCCCGAGGACACTTCTTAGACACCTCCAGTGGCTGTCATGACCTCCGAAGTCCCAACACACAATGGTGCTGGAACTGTTGGAGCATATGCTCAGTCTAGGATAGTGGAGGTCCGAAGCCTTCATCACCACCCCTATGATATCCACTTAACGACCTTGCCACAGATGAGGAGGAGGTTAAACACACACCCAGCTACGTGGCCTGCGATAAAACCATTCTCGTAGGAGGGAGAGAGTAGTACAAGGATGATAAATCTCTTAAGACGTTTATCATCATCAAGTGCATGGCCACCCTTTTCTCGATTCCCTCCTATAACCGTGTTACCAGATGAAAGAAGGGATGGGGAAATGTTAGGCACCGGGGCGTAGGACTTCTTGTCTGCCTTTGAGCAACGTGGTCTGAAAGAAGTAAGCTGGTCAAAGGAGGAAGAAATGCATGTCCGAAACGGATCGAGTTGGCAACTGACCATCAACAGGAAACATAAGGATCACTTTCACATACCAGGATAAAGAAAAATCTGTGCTGTCAGTCCATGCGCTACAACTCCACAATGTTTACCCATATTTGTAAATCATGGCAATAGTTCCACTCTCTAGACTGTTAACGTATGATTATGATTGGAAATAGTTTTTAGGTTTGATTCGGAGAATAATCTCAGCACTGAAGTAGTGTAAATGCACTCCCGATAGGGGGAGAAAGAGTTAGCTGGTGGGTTGGGAAACCTTCAAGGGCTGAGGCTCTCAATTGTAAATAAGATCTGATACCCGTGTTATGAATAAAATTGTAGAGGAATAATTGTTTCTCAAGGCAGAGATTCCTGTGTAATTGCTTCTTTCAATATGTATTTTCTTTACGTGAAATGTTCATCCTGTTTTCATTCCAATTTGTTAATTTATTTCATGTCTTAACTGAGTGTATAATAGTTTGGAATTCATACATGCTATGCTTCGCCTATTGTTCCAGACATTCGTTAAGTTTTCTTCTAAAATTATGTGGAATTCATCTTGTTGGTGCTTCGCATGATGGGCTGTTCTCTCTCATCTACCAACCAGCTGCTAAATATCTCCCGATTGCAAGATCGACAGCTATCTTTCCTCTGTCCATAAACCCACGCCATTCTTTTCCTCCTGCAAATGTTCCTTACTTGGGATTTCGACTCCATTGCCAATGGTCCCTTACCCTGATAGTCCCACCTACATCTCACATTAATGCACTTTGTTCCATTTAGGAGTCTGGCCTCCTGATTGCTCTTGATCGAATATCCTACGTGAAGTAAACCTGAAAACAAGTAAGAGATCCCTCTCTGACTGCGCAGGGCTGGAGGTGCAGTCTAAAGCGGTTCTGGTATTGCCCGGAAGAGAGCCCTTTTTTCTGCCCAACCTATGGGAACAATCTTGGTGCTAACATGATATTTGAGAGATTTGTGGGTGAGGTGGCCACAAGATCTTACAAAGAGGGATATTGACCTTAACCAACCTAGGTGAGTAGGGATAAGTTTAGACATGAGGCTCTTGTTCTAGAAGCCTCAGGAAACCTCCTTTTTTCACTTTTTACCGAGGGAACCACTTATACCCCTTTATGACAGAGCGATGATGGGTAGAAACCATGCCAACAAATAGGGTAAAGGTGGTGGCACTGCCTGGTTCTCACACAACTAGGGCAGTGCTGAACATGGTACCGCTTATCTGCTTGAGGGTAGAAGCGGTGCTGCAATTTTGTATGTTGGAACCAACACCTAGAGCAGGATTCTCTTCAAGTTTGGGATTTGAGGGAAAATGTCTGTGTTAGGGATCCTATCACATGCTGGTGACATATTTTGAGTGTAACATTTGTCCATAACCTTTGGTTTGCCAGTGATTTTAATAAAAAATTGAAATCACCTGTTGCAAAATCTTTTCCTACGATTAAATCACCTATTTTTTAATTTAAAGGTGTTTTCCTCCAAAAATATGAAAAATAAATAAAATTTGGACATAAAGGAAGTTAGGGTGGTTTTGAAAACCACCTATCCATTTACAACCCCCTCCTACCCGATGTTAACTAGCTCCATTTACGATAAAAACCAGAGAGATAGGCCATGAGGGGGGACTTTTTCCTAAGGAAGGTTATGCTAGAGGAATTACCTCATCATCCATTTTAATCAATAGCCCTGTGCATTGAGATCCATTCCCTATGTTTTGAAACTATTTCCCTTAGATAGTTTCATTCCTTTATACATTTGGAGATTTGGTTAGGATAATTGGAGGAGACAAGCATGAGACCTTGAGTCTTAGTTTGCATGGTTCCTAGAATATCAAGGTAATGTTGTAATTTATGCTATATAAATATAGATTAGGCATCTTTCCCTTCCCTACATTCATTTATTATTATCTATGTTTGGATTACAGTTTGAAGCTCATTTTTTTTAACTAGTTAAATCTTATGATAGATTTTAATTGAACAATATTTTTAGTAGCCAACCTATATGAGGAAGGTTTTGATGGTTGTATTGCAGGTCAAAGAAATCTAGGACCGATAATCATAAACAAAGTACACTAGCTTCTTCTTTATATTCTCTTATATATTATTTCTTTGTAATTGATCTTGATGAGTATGTTTGCTTGAATTTCAACTTTAGGGTGTCTATATGAGTTAAAGATAGTACGTTGGTGATTACCCTAGTCATTTGGATGAAATCCTTAACAAAAAAATGGTGACTTCTGTTGGAATATTGGTACAACCGCATGGTATAACCGTCGCACCTCCAGGAATATAAAAATGTGGACTAATCAACACTCCTGATAATAGGGCCTTGTGCTTGGTTTCATATGTTCATCAATATCTACAGGTTTTGGTGTAACGAAAAACCTTACATGGTATCAGAGCTAAGGTCTCAGGTTCAATTCCATCTGAGCTCCGTCGGAGGGGGGGTGTTGGAATATCAGTACAACCATATGGTATAACCACCACACCTATGGGAATATAAAAAATGCGGACTAACCACCACTCCTGATAATAGGCCCTTATGCTTGGTTTCATATATTCATCAACATTTGTAGGTTTTGGTGTAACGACAAATCTTGCACTCGACCGAGGAGAAACAATCTGCTTTGGGGTTTCTAGGCTAGTTATTCTGGTTTGTTTGATTGCTTTGAGTATTTTCAAGTTTGGTTTGGTATACGACCTGTATAGATACCTCAAACCTTTTTTTTTTTGAGTGTTGGGGCTCCGACCTTAAAGGTCCTTAGTTTTGGCAACTCCACGGGTTTGGGGCGAAGCTTGTAAGCGGAGTTGCGGCACAAAATAGTCTTAGGGGTGTTGGGGTTGGGTCAAAGCCCCTCTTTTTGTAAATAACCCATGGTTTAAACTCATGGTTTTTAAGCCCATGGTTTAAGTCCATGGTATTGTAATAGTGCACTTGTATAAATAGGCACTTATGTAAAGGAGTGAGGTTAGACCTTTTGAGACTTTAATGTATAATGATTTGATGCGAAGGAAGAAAGACTTGTTTTAGGGTTTAAGGTTAAGTCCCAGCTGAGTGTGTGGAAGACCTCTGCAGCTGAGTGCATAGAGGGTTTTTGTAAGAAGGTTAAGTCCCAGCTGAGTGCGTGGATGACCTCTGCAGCTGAGTGCCCATAAGGTGTAGGAAGAAAGGTGCTGCAGCTAAGTGCGCAGCTTAGGATTGCTGAGGAGATCTGCAGCTGAGTGCGCAGATCAAAACTGTGTGTTTGTAAAAAGTTGAATATTACCGCAATTCTGTGGATGTAGCCCCTACACTGGGGGTGAACTACGTATATCTTGTGTTGTGGTGGTTCTTAATGTTTTGTTTCTGTTTTATGCATTTGATAAGTAGATACGTGATAAGATAAGATAACTGTTAGATAGTAACTTCGCTGTGAATTTCCAGTTAAGGGTTAAGCAAGCAATTGTATGTTTAGCTAAACTACGAAGCTAATTAAGTAACTGTTGAAGATCTATACTGCATATTTATTCTTTGTTAAGGCTAAAGGTACAGTAATATCCATCTTCTGCTTGCAGAAACCTGATTCTGCGGCACCCCATAGCTATTTCGGGTGAGACTGCAACCTGTTCGCAGGTTGTTGCCGAGAGGGCCAACACTGTGGGTCTTTTTTTGGTGTGAAGATAAAAGGTATAAAACCCGGGTCTGCCGATAGCCCAACAAATTGGTTCCGTTTCCGGTTGAATAGTATCTTCTCAAGAGGGATTTACGTCGTACCTAGAGGGCTATGTTTTGGAGGCCCTTAGTAAAAGAAATCGGTGATTGGATCGAAGAGACCTATCTAAAATTTGCTGAACAAGAAAATAAGGATCCTCGTCGTAGCTCAGATGACTTCTTGCAAAGGTACATTTTTGCTGATATTTATGAAATTTTCTTTGCTAGTATCCACATAGAATTGTACCAGTGGTTATCCAGGTTGACAGAAAGAAAGACAAACTTCAAAGAAGATCAGTCTCCTACCTGGACCCTCGAAAGAATTAATATATTGAAAAGGGTGAACAACGCGGTATCAAGAGCTGTTGATTTCTGGACAACGCGAACCCTTGAAGCATTTGTGACGGAGTTCACCATCGACACACATACTTCTTTCAGTGAAGCTGAATGACAGTTTTTCAAAGAACCAAGGGGTAAGTACTTGAATTCATTAAGTTTGAGAATTAAAATGCTTTTGGCTGAAAAAGGCATATTGCTTATTGAATTAGATTGCTAGATTTGTTGTTACTAACCTATGTTTGGAAGTGAAAGTGACTTCGAAGAGCAAAGTGGTTTGCTTTGAAGTGGCAAAAGATACAAGAGAAATATTGGATCCTATACCCTAGGCTAGAATACCGATTATACCCTGCTAAGTCCAGACGACTTTGACTCTGAAGAAACCCCTTCTGTTAGAAAACCTCCTGTAACTCCATAGAAAAGACCTGTTACCCCTGAGAACCCGTTGCAGTCTGAAAGTAACCCTAACCCTAGTAGTCCTGTCGTAGGCTAGTCTACTTCAGTAGGTTCCCCTCCCCCTGTTGTCAGCCCCCCTCCTCCCCCCCCTCGATCCACTATGGCCCATGTGAATGATGATATCAAACTCCTAGTATTTAAAGGAACTGGATCAGAGGATCTAGAGCAGTTTTGGTTCTTATGCGAAGCTGTGTGGACTGCTAGGAGTATTACAGATGAAAATACAAGAAGAGCGTAGCTAATCACCTCTTTCAGAGACTGGGCTTTGACTTGGTTTATGAAGTTTTCTAGTACTCAGAACTATATCTTGGCCGATATTAAAAAAGCCATGATAAAGGAATTCAAGAAACCTAAATCAGAGTCGCAGTGTATAACTGAACTAAAGGAGATTCAGCAGAGGAGAGGTGAGTCAGTGTGGGACTTTGATTAGAGGTTCAAGGTTCTGTTGGATCAAGTCAGTTTCACTATTGGACCAGGACAACATAAAGAGTGGTTCATTGTAGCCTTATTACCTCATATCAGGACCCCACTTGTGCAATAGAAGGTTGCCGATCAGCAAGCGGCATTGGAAATCGCCATGAAGCTTGAAACTGCCCCTGTCGTAGATAATTCCGGCATAGCCCAGATACAGGCGCAGCTGGCAGAAATGGCCTTGGAGCTGCGCGACATGAAAAAAGGGAAATCCATTCATGAAGAGGTTTGGTGTACCCAATGCAAGACAGAAGGTCATGACAAAGAACAGTGCCCTGCACTAAGAAACTACCTGAGTACTGGTGCACCAAACCCATTTAACCTGGCTGTCTTATATTGTGATATCTGTAGAACAGCTGGCCAACATCGACTTGAAGATTGCTATCTGCTGTAAAGATATGTTCAAGTACCTAAGAATCCCTACTATAAGTTTTGTAAGTCAGTGGGACACAATGAAGATGAATGTCGCAGCTTTGACCTCCTGAGAGAGCGAACCTATGATGCTTATAGGGTACAAAACGATGCACAAGGCAATAATAGATATGGATACCATGGTGGTAACCCAGGTCGAGGTAATTTCAGAGGTCATGGTGGTATGCCTAGAAGAGGCCAAGTTATTTGCTACAACTGTAATCAGGGAGGCCATCTAGCTAGAGACTGTCAGAACCCAACTACGACATGTCGATATCAGCAAAGCAGTCGATCATGTGATTGAGCAATTCCCACAGTTGATAGCCAAGATACAAGAAATGAATAGTGCGCCTACTCAAAATATTCAGATGATTGCTGTAGAGCAAAGATCTATCCCAGCTATTAATGTTGTTACAAGGAGTGGAGCTATGACGCAAGTGCAGAATATGGAGAAATAGTTTGTTGAGGCTTGGGTCCGCAAGACCCCAGAGAAGATTCCAGCCTTTGATGTTGGCAGAGAAAAAGAAACATTTATGGAAGCTAAAAGAGACTATGCTGATCCAGGAACCTCAGTAGCAACTACACAACAACATCAACAGCAGTCGCACTCCCAAGAAGCTTCGTCGGATCAAGTAAGTACACTAACATCATTCTTACAAAGTTGTATGAGGTTGTTAAGAAACAAGAATGCTTTGAATTAGTTACAGAAAGTTATTCAGTCTTGCGAATCCCAGCGAAGCTCTAATAAAGGGAAAAATGTTAATAGAGTTAGAAGGACTGGAAGAGAAATGAGGTTGCATGCTCAGATAGGAGAGTATGATATGACTGATATCATTTTAGACCTGGGATCAGAAGTGAATGTCCTAACTAAGTAGACATGGGAACAAATGGGAAAACCTAAGCTTGAGTGGTCCCCTATATAGTTGAGATTAGCCAATCAGTAGAAGATTGTGCCCTTGGGAAGATTCCCGAGTGTACCAGTAGATATTGATGGAGTCAGTACCCTAGCAGATTTTGAAGTCATTGAGATAATTGATGATAGTAACCCCTATCCAGCCTTGCTAGGAATTGAATGGGAAATAGACAATGATGCAGTAATCAACCTTAAGAAGAGACAGATGAATTTCAAGGAAAAGGCCTAAGAGTCATAGTACCATTGGACCCTTCTCAAGGAGAAAGGTACATAGAGCCAGTCAAAGATGAAGATCAGGATATTTTAGATCATATTTACAACATCACAGCTAAAGAAGAAGACTATGCTAACCCTACTACTGAAGGTATAATGGATTGGCAGTGTGACAGTTCCTGCATGACTGATTCAGATGACGGCCTAGAGAACTAGAAGAATAGACTGTATGAGCTACATGGACATCGATGTGCAAAAATCACCAAGTCTCTCAGATGGCTTAGCTCATAGACAAGAGCCTTACCTAGTTTTGATGGCTTGACAGACCCAACAGATTTTATTGTGCAATTTTTAGAGCAGGTACCAGATTCATAGAAAAGGGAGACTCTAGATTCAGTATTCAAAGCCATAGCTGCCAGATGGTGGAATGGTCATAAGAAGTTTATTCATAGTTGGGAATCTTGTCAAAAGTTTCTCCACCTGAGATTCACAAAACAACCTCAGGAGGTGCGCAACAGATTTGATGGTAAGACTAGCCCTCAGGAACACTTGGAGCAATGTTATGAAGCATGGAAGCGTGTACCTTCTGAAGAATGGGTACATAGGTTTGTACACACCCTGGAACCTGTCACGAAGAATTGGTATGCAGAGGTGGATCTTCGCCATGGTACTGTAAGTTGGGATAGTCTTGTTGATAGTTTTGTGCTTACATTTTCTATTAATGAGGTTTGCCCTGCTTTGGACGCAGCTGTTAGGCTGATCAATACTAAGGTGTTTGATGATAAAGAAATAGCTGAGTACCAACCTGATTGGAAGGAAAAAGAAGCCAATGCAGTAGAATTCTATAACCTCGCAATTGATGAGGATGATGACCCATGCAACATTAATATTCCTGAGTTAGAAGGACACTGCGAAGAAATACTGTCGGGGGTCGAAGCTTGAAGCTCTGTCGAAACTAGTGCCATGATGTGTCGAAGGTATGTACTGTGTCAAATGTCCTTATTTGTGGTGCATCCAAAGTTACTGGCTGTGCTGAAGAGGAAAGGTGTGTCGAACCTCAAAATGCGACCGTTGAAAAAAATCAGAATTGGCGGCGCCGGTACGTTAACTGCATGAACTGCCTGTAATGATGAGATTTTAAGGAATCTAGTGCCGTTTGGACAAGATCTACAGTTGCACTGTCAGATTTGGTGTCTTCAATGCATAATTATGACATATTTGGTCGATGGATTCTATAAGAAGACACCCAGGCCTGTGAAATTCACATTACGCATTTTCTTGAATTTTACAGTTCAGTCCATGTCATCTGATCGCGAAGTCCAGGAATTGTTGAGCGAATTTAGAGAGAGGGGTCTGTAGAACCTTATGAGAAATCCACCTGCATCTGCACCTTGTGAAGAGACTACCACAATGCTGAGTCAGCCAATGCAGACACAATAAACTAGGAAGAAGCTTAGAGTAGAAGTTTGTTCTAAGTGGAATGAAGAAAGGAACCAACCATCAGGAAAGACACCAGAGGATCCCGTGATGAATCCTCCTGGAGAATTCAAAGACCTTGGTGATGATGAGAATGTTGCACCGCATCGTCCACCATATCTTTCGCCTGTGCAACCAGGATTTCAGCCACCTCGACGGATAGCCAAGTTCACGTTACGCACCCCGTCGCTGCCACAGGGTGTGCAGCTGGTTGGAACAATGACAGGGAAACTAGAGCGACTGAAGTATGCAGAACATGACACGAATGATCGTGAGAAATTTCCACAGTTCAAAGCTGGGAAATACTTACACTCTGTCTATTATTTGGAGACTAGAGCGACACTCCTAGAAGTGAAACAGTGGGCTGCTGGCTTGGAAAAAGCAGGCTTGCTGAAAATGATGAATGTCCCCCACTTTGGTCGCAGCAGGCCGGTCACCATAGTGGTTAAGTAGCTATTGGCCTTGGTGCATGATGGGAACCTATGGATAGGAGACTAGAGAATCCATATTAAGGGATAACTGATCCATAACATTACAGTCTTGCCGAAGGAGGGGCCTGATCCTGGCATCGAGTTCGTGGGAAAGCATGAAGACACGAAGCTGGCGCAGAGCATGAAGGAACAATTCAGGCTTACGAAAGGAAAGCGAGGTTATCAAACCTCAACAATCCAGCACTAGAACATTCGCTTCGCCGCAGAACTGCTAGCATGCAAGCTAATGCGGAAGTGTAGACCGAATGAAGTATCTGCACCGATTGTCAGTATTGATGCGAACTGTGCCGAAGGCTACAGTTACAATTGGGAAGCTTACATTGCCAAGGAGTTCCTTGAAGACGTCCGTGATGCACAGGAGAAAGGTAGACCCTTTCACTACTCATGGTTGTTAGTGCTTATTACACTGGTAGGATGGAAAGAACCTATCGAGGCACAGTTTGTTGATGTGCCTCCGCACATGCCTGGCATAGCAAGATACGCATATCTGTGGGTGTCGTAGGATAAAACATTCCAGTAGATGACGAAATATGTGTTCACCTTTTATTTGATGAATATTTCCTATGAGATCCTGAAGACACCGCGGCTCAGTCATGAGCTATTTTCTCAGTATGCGGGAGTGGCCAACTTCAAGGCTCACATGCACAATATCTTCATCCAGGCCCGTGCAGATAAAAAACATGAATGTTCGAAGTTGCCATATGTGGTGACCCAGGAGGACATCACCGTAGTAGTCTAGCTGTGGCTGAATGGGTGGATGAAGGACGCAGGGACAAAGCCCAACATACCAGTCCCCCCAGTGACAGATGTGGGTGTAGGTCCTAGTCAGACGCAGCAGCAAGACCCACTAGAAGAAAGCGAAGAACAAAGTGAGTCCCAGTAGAGCAAAGATGACCAGGGTAGCGATGACAGAGGTGATGAAAAAGTAGAAGAATCGGTTAATACAATCTCCGACCCTAATCGGCCAGATAAGCGCAAGTCGCCAGAGGCAGAGGAAGTGACTAAACCTCAGTCCAGAAAGAAAATGAAGGCGTCAAAAGGGAAGAATATTGACAAAGAACCCACTTTGATGGCTGAATAGCTTGACCAGGCCCTGATGAAGTCCACAGAAGTCTTAACCAGCAAATGGAAAGAGTTTGCAGCTACGCATCTTGATGCGCTCACTGGCGTAGCGCAGAGAATTACAGAACTGAAGGACTTAGCAAGAATGATCAACGACTGGAGCTGCAGCAAGTAGTGCCCTAGTAAGCGCATAGCCAGACAAAAGACAATGGCCAGCTAGAGATAACAAAGGATAATTTCCAAGTGGAGCCATCATCATAACTGACGCAGCATCTCGCTCACAGATGAGCATGACAGTTGGAATAGACTACACCAAGTTGTCTATGTCGGAGCTGCACCTTTGTCAATTGGTGATCATAAGGGAGATTCAAGCACGAGACAACTACTCCCATATGCAGTTAGAAAATGCCACGAAGCAGAGTGAGAGCTTCGCAGTGCAGTTGGAGGAAGCAGAAAAGAAGAAGAGGGAAGCAGAAAGCAAGCAGGCTGAACTGGCACAGGTAGTGGATGAGGCGTGTCAGAATCTCCCTGACTTCGACATGCAGGATAAAGAAGAACTAGAGTAGAATATAGTCAAGTTGAAAGACTATGCACAACAGTCGTGGAGCCAGATAGAGAAGATGAAAGCAGAGCATGAGCATCAGATTGCGGAGCTTCCACTTCGCATCGCTTCAGAGAGTCCACCAGAGGTCAGGGAACAATGCCGTAGAGATATTCAGGCCTCAGTAACAAAGATCTTAGATCTTTCCAGTAGCGCAAAAAAACTGCTAGATGAAAGTGTTGAGGCCTGGGCAAACCTACAGGACCATCCAGAAGTATAAAAGTTGCAAGAAACCATCAAGTAGTGACAGACAGAGATGGGTGCGGTGAAAGCAAAAATTAAGACTCTACCTCCTATGCAGAAGATGCTCAAAGTAAAGCAAAGCAATGAACTCCAGCAGGAAATTGAGTCATGCAGAATGAAAGAAACACTATTGGAAAATGCTGTGCAGCCCCTGATCAATGAAGCTTTGCAGTTGAGCACTGCTGCGGATAGCCAGCTCAAAGTTCTGAAGGAGTATGATGCATTTGCACAGGAAAAATCCAGCGAAGCATCAGCAGCAGAATTGCAGGAGTTGGTGGAGAAGGAGAAAGTAGCCAATGACATCATGCATAGCCTCAACAAGCAATTCACTATCTTCACCAACAATATCCTCCCACCAGAGAAGCGACAGAGTGTCCCGGGATGGGACACTAGTGAGTCTTAGGGGCCCGTTAGGGCTCCGACCTTAAAGGTCCTTAGTTTTGGCAACTCCGCGAGTTTGGGGTGAAGCTTGTAAGCGGAGTTTCGGCACAAAATAGTCTTATGGGTGTTGGGGTTGGGTCGAAGCCCCTCTTTTTGTGAATAACCCATGGTTTAAACTCATGGTTTTTAAGCCCATGGTTTAAGTCCATGGTATTGTAATAGTGCACTTGTATAAATAGGCACTTATGTAAAGGAGTGAGGTTAGGCCATTTGAGACTTTAATGTATAATGATTTGATGCGAAGGAAGAAAGACCTATTTTAGGGTTTAAGGTTAAGTCCTAGCTGAGTGCGTGGACGACCTCAGCAGCTGAGTGCGCAGAGGGTTTTTGTAAGAAGGTTAAGTCCCAGTTGAGTGCATGGATGACCTCTGCAGCTGAGTGCGCAAAGGGTGTAGGAAGAAAGGTGCTGCAGCTGAGTGCGCAGCTTAGGATTGCTGAGGAGATTTGTAGCTGAGTGCGTAGATCAGAACTGTGTGTTTGTAAAAAGTTGAATATTACCGCAGTTCTGTGGACGTAGCCCCTACACTGGGGGTGAACCATGTATATCTTGTGTTGTGGTGGTTCTTGATGTTTTGTTTCTGTTTTATGCATTTGATAAGTAGATAAGTGATAAGATAAGATAACTGTTAGATAGTAACTTCGTTGTGAATTCCCAGTTAAGGGTTAAGCAAGCAACTGTATGTTTATCTAAACTACGAAGCTAATTAAGTAACTGTTGAAGATCTATACTACATATTTATTCTTTGTTAATGCTAAAGGTATAGTAATATCCCTCTTCTGCTTGCAGAAACCTGATTCTGTGGCACCCCATAGCTGTTTCGGGTGAGACTGCAACCTGTTTGCAGGTTGTTGTCGAGAGGGCCAACACTGTGGGTCTTTTGTTGGTGTGAAGATAAAAGGTATAAAACCCAGGTCTGACCATAGCCCAACATTGATTTTTCATTTTTATTTTCAAACTTATCAAGACTAAATTCCTTCATGTAGTCCTTACAATAGATATTTCCCTTGAAATTCATGTTCAATTGTATGCATAATAGAAATTTAATCATTGCCATCATTGAACAAAGATGTGATTTTCTTGTAAGAGTGGATTTTTCACACCTTATTATGCTTGTAGGGTTTCTTGAGTTGTTTTGAAATTGTTTGATTTCTCTAGGTCCCATAGAGACCTCTTAGAGTTAGGTTGTCTTGTCTACGACCAAGTTTGGATTGTTCTTTTGATTTTTTTGGTTGAAATGTATTTTGAAAAGTGCATTTGTTTATAATACTTTTCACTATTTGATTTGATACACTTTGAAAGTGTCTAACTATTTAGGTCCTATGGTGACATCTCAAAAGTATTGTGTATTCTATTTGATCATTCTTAGTTTGTCCTTTTGAATCTTTTGGGTGAAAAGTGAAAAAAAAACAATATTATTTTATCTCTTTGTGCTTTTGGTAATACTTTGAGGTGGAATATCAAGGAATATCCATGTTGTTGTATGACATTGATTGCATTGGTTAGGTGCAAAATATGGATTTACCAAACCCTGTAGCACAGTAAGTAATTAATATTTGTTTGAGTCTAACAATGGTATTCTATACTTTGATCAACCTTGCATTCTTGTATGAATGAACAATATTGTGTTTGTGGCTGCGCTCAATGTGTTTGATAAGGATATACAAGGTTTTCTACATTGCTTATCTTGTGTAGTTGTTCACGCTTAGATATTTTTTCTTATTTGAAAAAGAAGAAACAAAGTTGGAACAATTCATGAATTGGATTTTTATTTTTGAACATTGCAATTGTGTTTAGAATATTTGGATTTTTTAATTTAGCAAAGTTTAGGATGCTCGCGCCTCAATGAATTTGTTGTGAAAATAAGGGCGGAGAAGAGAAGAAGAATTTAGTAAACATTGATCAATAATTCATGGCATAATTACACACACATGGAGACAAAATTGGAAGAATAAAATTACACCCATTAATCAATAATCTATATATAATAAAATCATGATAAAAATAAGAGAATTCGAATATACTAGGTATGATTTAAATTGCCTAACTGGGACTAACTCCATATAACTCTAATTGTGGAAAAACATCACTAGAACTTACTAATGCAACTCCAGATGACTAAATCACTTCAGATTCAGTTAATTGACTAATTTAAGTGACCAAAGGCACCCAACTTCCTCAAATCAGGGCAAAGTGGAGCTAGGATGACTAAAGGTGAGCTAACTGTGGCTGATCAGATCATGATTGGACATATGCTAGGGACAACTACTGGTGACTGTTGGTGGCACTGAGTGTTGGTTCCTAAATTATAGGTATTTCTCTCTGAAGCTCTTAAACTCATGTAAACTGGTGCAAGAGGTGGTTGGTGGCTTCTAGATGAGTCCCCCTTGGAACTAGTGAGGTGG
Source organism: Pseudotsuga menziesii (assembly GCA_001517045.1). Classification (NCBI taxonomy): domain Eukaryota; kingdom Viridiplantae; phylum Streptophyta; class Pinopsida; order Pinales; family Pinaceae; genus Pseudotsuga; species Pseudotsuga menziesii. Next base: position 354,433 of record LPNX011030100.1, on the reverse strand, counting down.
CATTAGAATCCTAATCTAGGAAATGGAATTTATACTATGGTAGTTAAGGTAAGATTAATTAAATTAATCCTAACACCCCCACTTAATCATAACTTGAAAAACATGGGCACGGGAAACTAAGACCATAGGTCACCCATACAATCTAAATGCAAAAAAAGACTGAATAAAAAACTGAGGAAATGGGGAAAACCTCATGGGAAACCCACCCCTCAAAATAAGAAAGAAAACTAGGAACAATAAATGAATCAAGCCTTTACACCAATAGAAAATTTATTCCTGAGTAAAAGTACTTGCAAAAAATTTCTGCAGTCTGCATATCTGTGGAGAAGTAATGCAGTGTGATGGTCCTTGTGTGTAGTAGTTTCCCGGTACTGTACATGTGAACATATCCACCTTCTTCCATTATGATGACATATAAGAGAACAAATGTTTATGCTTTTGCAACCAATTTTGCATCTTTTGAACCTCTTTGACAGTATGAAAAGATTGATCTTGGGATGCCATGTCCTGAGGCCTTGCTTGAGCCCATACAATGGATTCCTCATCTTGCATGTCAAGAGAGAATCAGTGTACCCCCACGAGGGGTTCACTCATTGAACTTGATACATAGCACGATCATTCATAGGATATTAAAGAATATCCCTAATTTCAATTAAAATTGGAAATTCCTTCTAAAATTGTATTGTTGAACCCCACTCCCAATATACCTTTCCAATTAAGAAAACCCCTAGTTTCACCATATATTGCAGGTATCCATTTTTAATATCCCCTTTTTATCATATTATCAACTTGTAACAAACAATTCTTAGTATAATAAAATATGATGCTAAATAAAATAATAGTATAATTCTAATAATGATCCCACCGGTATCGCAAGGGAAAGTAATCAATTTGTAGAGTTGGATAGTGGAAGACCCAACAAAATAGTAATGGGGAAGGAAAAATGCATAAAAGTAAACCCAGTCAATAGATCAATGTAACAAAGAATGTAAAAGACTGATAGTCCAATAATCAGTGCAATGCTTAGAAAAGATGAGAATTGCAAATGTTTCACACCATAGCATGTCAATCTACCAATTTTATATCATGTAAATACAATTATAGCCATATATAGCTCATGTTTTCTATAAGATTAAGAAATTAAAATCCATAAAAATGCAAAACTAAAACCCTGATTGAATTCCCTACATTTCATTGTATTTTATTTATTGATCCAAGATGTAAACAAACACTTGGTTTTCACTAAGAACAAACTACAACAAAGAAATAGTATTCATTCCTCGGAAAAATGTTTTAAAAAACTTGAAACAATCCATTAACAAAAAATTGAGTCCTAATAAAATATTTCGTATCCATTGTGCTAACTTTCCTCTACCTGAATTGACCATCTTGTATACAAACACTTTCTACATTTAACTTTACTTAACATTACATAAAATTCTATTGAACATAAATATTAATATTTAAAAAAAATATTATAAAACAAATCTCTCTCTCTCTCTCTTTCTCTCTCTCTATCTCTCTCTCTCTCTCTCTCTCTATATATATATATAATATTAAAAAAAAGAGTAATTAAGGCTCCAATATAATGTGGTAATCGAGGCTCTAATTGATGCATGCAATTCACGCTACGGGAGAATGGCTATTAGTAGTCTGAGCCAAAATCATTCATATTCATGCTTTTTCTCCAGGAATAGGTTGTCGAGAGCATTCAATGAGGAATCCAATAAGGAACAACCTTGTGTGATAATGATAGGAGGAATTGTTGGGAAGATAGGTCTCTACGAGTGGCCTCCAAATACATGAAGCATATATATATATATATATATGAATCCATCCAACGATTTGAATTTTATTCTTCATCCCACCCAAATAAAATAACCCCTAATATTTATATTACTATGTAAAATTAAAAACCCACCTTGACCACTTAATATGGGGCAATATATTTTTGAGGTTTTTATGAGTATTCAAACCCACAATATGAATGGATGTGATATGATATTTCCTCGCTAGTGAACTCCCCGTGTGTACCCCTTAGGATTTTCCATGTATATTTTTCCTTCCAATTTGTCATGTAGAAAGTTTATTTTGTCTCTTCTTTCTAGAGGAAGGGTGACATGATCGCATGTCTCATTGTTCTTCGGTGAACATAACTGTTGATTAGACCTTACCATCATGAAGCATCTCTATTGGAGTTTCTCGCACATCTCTAGGAGAACTGGATTTTCTTGACATAGCACAAGACTCTCTTTTTGAAACTAAGATATTGTTAGTTTTGGCTGAGAATCTGCAGTAATCGTTAATGGCATCTTGTGGAGAGTCTGCGGTAGGTAATGGTTTAGTGTCTACATTTCGAGCCATCCTTGGCTCATCTTCAGAACAATATCGATGCCTGAGATGATCTTCAAATCTCCGTTTCATATAAATATAGAACGGTCATAAGTAGCCGACACTAGGGTTTTTTAGGTTAGAAATTTCATTATTTATAAAAGTTTATAAATTTATTATATTTTTAATATTTTTATTAATATTAACTTATTTGTAAAAAATAAATGGTTTAATTAAATCACTATTTATTAGTTTTTCTTGTTATTCTATAGTTATTTATTAATTAACCTATTTTTGTTTTATTAAAATTTTTATTAATTTTTTTTGTTTATGATATTTTTTGTTTTGTTATATTATATTTACTAAAGCATGTTGTTTCATTAAAGTAAGTTTATTTATGAATAATGATTATTAAATTATCTTAAATTCCTATTAATATTATTGTGTGTTATGTTTTTGTTTACTATATTAATTTAGGTTATGTTTTGTTTAATAAAGGTTGTAATCTATATGTTAATTCTAATATGTTATTTAATTTTTTAGTTTTTAGGTTAGCTTATATAGGTTTTATCACTCATGATTATTAAATTATCTTACTTAATATTATTAATGTTTATGTTTTGTTTACTATATTAATTTATATTCAATATTTTAGTTTTTAGGTATCAATTAGTTTGGTGTTTGTTGGCTTAATTTAGTGAGGTTAGGAAGCCACGACCTACTGATTGTCATGCCATCATCCATGTTTAAACAATTGGGGTTTTTTACGATTTCGATAGCCTCCCTAATTCTTCTTAAGGACCAATTATCAACCTGAGCAAGAAATTTCATGTCTTCTATCTTGATTGGGTGTTTTGTGCCATGAGAGGGTTCGACCAAAGCAGATTTATGTGTTTTATCTAGCCGAATATCAGCGCAGTGTTCCTTGACCCTGGTTCGAATGGATCTCCCTGTTTCACCGATGTAAGCCTTCCCGCATTCACACTAAATCATGTAAACACCATTTTTTAGGGATGGGTTTATGGGGTCCTTAACTGATTTCAAGAGATTTCTGATGTTATTAAGGGGCGAGAACAGAAATTCAATACTTTTCTTCTTCAAGTGTTTCTCTAAATTGTCTGTTACGCCTTGTATGTATGGAAGAAAATCCTTGTGTTCACCCACCTTCTTTTCTTTGAGGTGATGTTTATGTTTTTCAGTTTTGGAAAAATATCTCCTGATTTGATCTGAGTCATACCCATTTCTCATGAAAACATTATGTAAGTGTTCTTTTTCAGCTTCTATGTGCTCTATATCCAAGATGATGACTCCCATATTTTGTTGTGGATGATGGTGACAGAGAGCGTGGAGATATTCTCAGTGTGGGTTTTCTTTCTATAAACTTTATGATAAATGCCCCCGTCTTGATTTCTAATAATTAGTGTATGAAGAAATGGAAGGAAATTAATTTCCTCCATCTCCATTGTAAATTTAATGGAGTCTGATTGTTTGTTAAGGTGATCCAAAAATTTGACCATCTCCTCTCTACCATGTGCCCATATTATGAATGTGTAATCCCTAAACCTAGACCACTCCTCGGGTTTTGAATGTGCTGTGGTTAGATATTTTTGTTCAAAGTTTTCCATGAACAGGTTGGATATAAATAGTGAGAGGGGATAGCCCATGGAAAACCCACAAGTTTGTTTGTAAATCTCTCCTTGAAAGCTGAAAAAGGTGGATCTAAGACATAAGACTACTAACTTAGCTATTTCCTAGTCAGTAAGGTTCTCAATGACTTTTATTGTCTCGTCTATGGGAATCATTTTGAAGAGGGATACAACGTTCAGGATTAGGAGTAGTTCATTCTCGTCCATATGTCGGACTTTAATTTTCTCAATGAAGAATGAGGAGTCTTTGATAAAGGAGATTGTGTTCCCTACTACAAGAATTAATTTGTTTGCAAGGAATTTGGCAAGCCTGTAGGTAGGGGAGCCTATGGTATCTACTATGGGTCGAAGAGGAATACCCGGTTAGTGGATCTTGGGGAGTCCATATATCCTTGGAATGAAGGGATCATAAGTAAGGAGATTTTTATTTATTACATCATCTATAGATTATTTATTTATGGTCTCTGCAACTTATTTTGTAATGCGATAGATAGGATTTTTATTAAGTTTTTTATAGCATCCGCTTAGATCCAAATGGGCTCTCATCTTTGCCACATAGTCTTCTTTATTGAGGATAACCATAGCTCCTTCTTTATCCGCCTTCAAGATGACAATTTGATCCTTCTTTTTGAGTTCCTTGAGGGCCCTGTATTCTTCATTGGTAATGTTGGGTTTGGGTGGTTTAGCTTTCCTTAGGGTAAGAGAAAAGTTCTGACGTACCTCTTCAGCTTCGTTTTCTGGAATATGTTTAATGATTTCTTCTATGCTGCAAATGATATCTTCCATCGGGATATTTTTGAGAGCAATAAAAAATTGAGAACTTTCTCAAGAAGTGTTTGGGAAGATGGATTAAGATCAGTGTTAGAGAGGTTGACAACAAGTCGCTTGGGGTCTCTTGAATTGGTTTCAATGATTCTATTTGGGTATTTTGGCAGGAGGATTTATTAGTTTCAGAGATTTTATTTGTTGTTGGTGATTATGGTGATGCACTGGCTGGTGACTGTCCAGTCATGTTCCCAACAACCTCAATAATCTTTTGAGCCCGTTTAGGCCTAAGATTGGGAGTAGGGACTGTATCTGATTGAACTTCATCTTCAATTTCCATAAACTGATTCAACTTGGTCCTTTGCTTAAGATTTTGAATATGAAGCATTAATGGAAGAATTATCATATGAAAAAGGTTTAGGTAGAATGAATTTACCTTCCCTTTCAAATGGTAGTTGAGTTTGCACTGGATCTGAGTATGGCATAAAGTGTAATAATTCATATGTGTTTGAGGCATGGTTTGCAACACCTTTCGTTATCAGCTTCCCAGTTGAGGTATTTGAGATCTCTACCGAGTCAGGACCAAATACAACTTGCTTTGGTGATCCTGTATGAGTCATATGATACTAAAATAACATAATTGTTGCTAAAAAGGGCACACAGAGGAAATTATTGAACACTCCATGCTCTATTTTGATTGAACCTTTCCATTTATCCTGGAATTGAGTGTCATCTCCCATGTGAATAATTGGACCATAAATAAGTTATAATGAAGAGAATTATTCTTTGGATGAAACCATGTGATTGGAGGCTCCTAAATTAATGAGGAAGGCATGAGATTTTGAAAATACAACCTTCAATGCATGGCATATCTCATGATATTTAGTTTTATCTCCAGAGTCATCCTTCCTTGTGCATTCAGTGAGGGTAATATTGTGTTGTTCAAGGAGTCTTGATATTTGATCTATGGTATTCTTCATACAACATTTCTTTCTATGGTTTCCTTTCTTACAATAGGATCACTTTCCCTTGTCAAAGCTATGATGTTTGTCCTTCTTAGAGACTAAGGATTCATCTACTGGATCAAACTCTTCTTTAGCTTCGAATTCAGTGTTCCTCTTCTCATTTCATTTCTTCTTCCTCCTTTCTTTCACATTCTTTGTCTCCCCAGCTAAGATGGCTTGATTTATGGAGGCTCTGAGGGATCCCATCTGTATCATATTGTCTTGTTCCTGAATAAGTGATTCTATGAAGTCATAAAGGGATGAAATTCTCCAATGAGGAGTTGTCAGTCTCCCAAAGTCAAAGGAGGATATGAACATTGAGAATTCTGGGACAAGTTTGCTCAGAATTAAGAGCACCAATTGCTCATCCTTCTTATCAATCCCGCACTACTTGCATTGCATGACAAGGGATTTGAATTTGGATAAGAATTGTTGTATAGTTTCGAAGTTGTTGGGTTGTAGTAAAAACTGATCAATCATTCATGGAAAAATTGCACAAACATGGAGACAAAATTAGAAGAATAAAATTACATCCATTAATCAATAATCTATTTGTAATGCAACCATGATACGAATAGGAGAATTCGAATCTACTTGGTATGGTTCAAATTCCCTAACTTGGACCGACTCCAGATAACTCTAACTATGGAAAAACACCACTAGAAATCACAAATGCAACTCCAGATGACTAAATCACTTCACATTCAGTTGGATGACTGAGTTAGGTGAATAAAGGCACCCAACTTCCTCAAATCAGGGAAAAGTGGTGTTAGGCTTACTGAAGGTGAACTAATTATGGTTGATCGGATCATGACTGCACATAGACTAGGGACACCTACTGGTGACTGCTGGTGGTACTAAGTGTGGATTCCTAAAGTATATGGATTTCTCTCCAGAGCTATCAAATTCATGTAAATTGGTGCAATAGGTGGTAGGTGGACCCTAAATGAGTCCCCCATGGCATTAGTAAGGTGGCATCAGACTCCTAAGCTAGGAAATGGAATTTAGACTATGGTGGTCTAGGGAGGATTGATTAATTAGTCCTAAAATGGATGTTCATTTTTCATTGAAAACAAAAGTTGTATTTGTGTTTTGTTTGAATATCAAGTTTTGATTCAAAGTATATCTTTGCATTTTGTATCAAAAAGTTAAAATAAAAAATGTTTTGCATTTTGTATCAAAAAGTTAAAATAAAAAATGTTTTGCATTTGGTTTGTGCAGTTTATGTGCATGTTAAATTGAGTTCTCATTTACATCTTAGGATTGAATTTGAACCAATATACCAAGTGAAGTTTTCATTTTCATTCAAAGTTAAACTTACAAGTGTTTATATCTTCTTTTGCACTTAAAAAGGTAGTTTTGCACTGACATTCTAGGATTGAACTTGCATTTAGTGTGTAGAATTCAGTCTTCATTTGTATCAAAGAGAGTAAAATTTCATTGTGTATTTGAAAAATTGTATTTGCATTTGAATTTTAATCTTGTATTTATGTTATAGCCAAATTTGACACTTCTCCATCCGTGATGACACTTACATGTTTTGGTCGCATGACGACACTTCATGGAATTATTGTCGCTCACACAAAGGACATTTTATGGATGGAAGAGCCATATTCTTGTTGATAGTGTTACACTAGCGTGTATCTCAAAACATTCCCCCAAAATATAAAAAAAACTTGAAATTGGGTGGTTTTGGAACTGCCTCCTCGGTTGTAATTGCTTCCTTCTCGACCCTATATTCTCCATTTACTATATAAGAGAGGGAGACGGGACCATGCTGGGGACTTGTACTATAGTATTGTTATGCTGACATAATTTGTACTCCCACTCCCCTTAACTATGCCCTAGAATCCATCTACCCTAGCCGTAGAGCTTAGAGGTTGGGATTCTTGGAGGAGAGAAGCAGGTGATCCAGATTGAAGGTTTTATGAGGTGACTTGATTGATGAGAAGGTATATTTTGTACTTGTTTCATTGATTAATAAATACTTTAAATCCTTCCCTTTCCAAATCACTGTGTGTATATCTCATTTTTAATTGCATGTTGATGTTTATTGGATTAATGTTTCATGTTCTTTTTAATATAAATATCTTATATGTCATCAAATTGGTTTGAGGAAGGTTTGAAGTGGTATTTTGCAGGTTCCTTGTTTTGGAAAGAAAGAGGGGGACTCAAGGAGAATATTGGATGAACCTTTTGTTTGTAAGTACACACCCTCCTAACCATTTAACTTTTGCTTAAATTTGTACTTGAAGAATCTTATATGTCTGTATGTAACCCTAGTACGTTGGTGGCATTACCCCAGCCATAGGAAAAATTTCCCTAACAACAGAAATGGGGAATTCATTGGGGAGAATCCTGTCTACTTTGGGGTCTCAAAGTTTATTTTTCCAGTGTATGAAGGTCTGAGTCTTGATTTCAAGTTAGGAACAATATCTTAGTCTTTGTAGACACTTTCCTTGTCATTTTGGGAGTTGGATTCATCTTTTTTTTTCACATTTCAATACCCACAGACTTGTGTTACTGTATACATTAGTGTTTTTACCTCATACAAGCTAGTGTAGAGTACTTCCAGATGCTTTTCACATGCTACCATAAGTTTTTTTCACTAGACTGTCCCTCTTGGAAGTGACCTTTTCACTTTCAGGGCTGTTTTGGAAGGGTTTGGTTGTAGTCTTTGGAGTCCTTGTTGTTCCCAGGTTTGTGTAGGACCCCCTGGTAGCAGTGTCTTCTCTTGTGATTGATATTAACTTGATGTTAGAATCCTTTTTGAAGCATTTGGGCATGCGATTAAATTTGTGCTTAATCTCCTTGCTTGGCATGACCTTGGTTTGTATGGTGTTTTTAATCAGCTTTTGTTAGTATGTATAAACTGAACTTGTGAGTCATGTGATCCTTATCTTACTCAGTCTTCTTGGTCAAAATCCTTGTGCCATATTATTTTAATTGGTATATTATGCAATTTTTCCTTCCAATTGATGTGTTCCCAGACTTTAGGCTACTTTAGGGTTCCGTTCTTGTGGACATAATCTAGGAGTCCGGTTGCTTTGTCTGTACATCAGATTCAGAAACTTATTTATAGTTCATTTCTTTTCAATTTTAAAATAAAAAGTAAAAAGAACAAGTATTTACTTTGTATGAATTTAGGATAATGTCACTAGTCATTGGTTCATTTGTATATCTTACGTTTTTTAAAATCGAAAAAGAAAAGCTTTAATTTGTGGTTTGCATTTTCAGTTTTGAAAAGAAAAAGAGAAGAAAAAGTTTGTATTTTGAATCTCTTTTTACATTCGTCACATTCTTCCATTTTTGAGTCAAACACATCATTAGTTTAACGAACACTTTCCATTTGAGTAATAAAGAGCCTTTAATAAAAGAACATTGATATGAAAATAATTTAGTAAGATTTATTTTTTAGGGACAAAACCTACTAGTCTAGGCTAGTGTTTTGGACTAGGGCTCAACTTTAAACTATACAAAACAATTAAATTCAAAATGTAGTAGCCATTCTTCAGGAAACCCAAGTTTTCAAAAGGTGAACTAGAAATATACTCTCACACATGAGTCAAGCACAAGATCATGTGAGATTGAGTTGAGGAAATATCCCTCCAATACTCAATTGAGCATACACCAAATTTGTTGAACATTTAAGGATTCACTTAGTGCCACCTTTGGGCCCCATGTGGTGCTAGTGTTGTTTGAATTTTGAGCTTAGATACCCTCACCATACACATCGACTGGAATAAGGACTATTCCACTGGACTGTTTTTGTGAGTTTGGTAGCCATAGTATCTTGAGCTCTAGGGATCTACATAGGTGACGATGGGAGGTTATTTGTACCTTGGGAATACATGGGAGGAAAACCTGAACAACTCTTTGGAAAAGTGCTTGGTAATTCAAACATTTTCCCCAAAGTGATTGTATTGTGGACCCTGGGTTACTGTCCTTCTCCCTTCATTGGTTAGTCATAGGCCCTCATCATTCCAGAATCTCCTTTGGAAGGTATATTTGTTTGCTTGGTCTAGATACTTAGGAATTTTTTAGTGGTGTGCTCTTTTTTCTCTTTTTTCTCTTTGTTGTGAGTCATCCTCAAAGATTTATTTCTTGTTGAGTTAGAAACTATGTCTAGTATTCCCATGGACACAAACTGAGGGATCCTTGTGCAAGGGGATTCTTTTTCTTTTACTTTTTCTAGGAATGTTGGGTTCCTTTGATGGCCACTCTGAGTCTTCTGGGATTCACCCTTGGGATGCCGGTTTGGTTGTTTTCCACTCTAACTGTCCCGAATGCTCCTGATTCTTCTCAAGAAAGCACCCTATATCAAGGGAATTAATACCTTGTTTCCCCTTCACCAATAGCATTATATTCTCATGTGTTGAAAGTTTTGATACTAGTAACTAGTAGTCTAAAAGGAATAGAAGGAGGAAGAATAGGAAGAAGATGCGAAAGAAAGGGGGAAATCACCTAGAATCTGCAAGTCATGTTGGGGGTAGTTGCCCATCCTTTGGAGGTCATGATGGGATAATTCACCAAACCCATGTGAGTCATGCTGAGGCTAGTCACTGAACGTTTGTGAGTCATGCTGGGGACAGTCACTCAATGTCTGCAAGTCATGTTGGGGCTTGTCACTCAACGTATGTGAGTCATGCTAGGGGAATCTACCTATTCTCCAGAGATCATGTTGGGGGAAAAGAGTTATTCAATGCAAGTAATGTTGAAATTATTGAGAAACCCAAATGTATAGGACACAAGGCCAAGTTCCCTTGTAATCTTTGCAAGGGGGATCATCTTACTCATCTGTGCTTTGCTATTGCATAGGTACAAAGAGTGTTGTCTAAATCTCAAGGACCTTCTACTCTTGAACAACTTGTGACTTCTCAACAACCTATTCAACCTTTGGTTGATAAAGTGGTTGAACTAATGCAATCTTTGGTCAATCCCACTCTTCCTTTGGAGGGTGACTAACATCAAGCGATTGAATCGATGCAATCTTCGATCAATCCTACTCTTCCTTTGGAGAGTGATTTTTCCACTAGTCATGTAACGTTTTCTTCACTGCTAGTTCATAACCTTCTATTCAAGGGGACACTCACTTTACTATGAATTAACCCTATCCAAACCCTCATATTGTATCCTTTGATTGGAATAGTATAGATGGGTTGCTCCTTCCTTCTGCTACACGTTTTCAAATAAAGGTCCAAGTTAAACACTACATGATCGCTCGTTGTATTGTAGATGAAGGGTCCTCTATTAGTATTTTACCCATGCATGCTTAGATAGGTATGGGATCTCCCAACCTCATGTTGACTATTAATCAATCACGGTCCTTTGATAGAAGACCTAGTCAAAATTTGGGAGTTCTTTGTCAAACACTTGTTACTTTAGGTGGGAAGAATGTCTTAGTCAATTTTATGGTTACAGAGGACCCCTTGAACTTAAATATGATCCTTGGTAATGATTATGTATATGCTATGAATGTTGAGGTGTCTAAACTCCTTTGTGTGATGCATTTTCCTCACAACGAATGCATTGTCATTGTTGATTAGTTGATGTTTGTTGATCCATCTCATCTCTCGATTTTAGACCAAGTTTATCCTTTGTTGATTCCCAGTGTTTTAGTAGACACTACCTCACCATGAGTGAATTATGTGGCCTCATATCCATCATGTCTAATTCCTACTAAGCAGAGTCCTTTGTATTCATGCTTACCTTCTTAGGATTTGGTCCCGGTAGTTGACCATGTGATCCATTCAATGGGGGAACTGGAGTACACTCTCCACTCTATTGATCCAACTAAATCTTTAGATATGTGTTCTATCTATGTATACTTCCCTCAGATGAATTTTTCCTAGAGTCTATGATACATGCTGATCTTCTTTTGGATGTTGACTCAGTTGTAGTTAGATATAGCCCTCGCTTGCATTTTGAGTCTGATCTTTATTATGAACGATCCTTAGACATTGGCATTGTTGAGTATTTGAAAGATCCCATTGAGAAGAAAGTTGATGATCCTAATGAGTTTGATTCTTCTTGTAGAATTTTTGACTCCCGCGATGTTGAGTTTGTTCCTGCAGAATCCATCACCTCTGTCAACTTTAGGTTTCCTCTTGAGGTTGTTCTTGTTGATTGTAAATCCTTAGGACTTGGTGCTATAGAGTATTCCTCAGCTAGCTCAGACTTGAATATGCCTCTCATTGAAGATAGAAAAGTTGTAAATGTTTCTACCAAAGTGAACTGTATCATATCTTTTGTTCTGGATATGATATTGGTACTATTATTTCTTCAAAACATGATTCTTAGTTTGATTTACGACTGCTTACTAGTCCCACTCTTTTTTTTTAAAGTTGTAACTAGTCTTGCATATACCCTACTCATGCTTATGAATACGATATCGACTTACACGCTTTTATATCATTATATAATCCCTCATCTCTACTATCATCATTGCTAAACCCTATATCCTTTTGTCATTGAAACTTGACACCTCTTACCCAGAGGAGACGCACCTCGAGGGTCCTTATCTTGATTTTGTTCTTTGCATTATGCATGGCCTTATTCCTTGCACTTGGAACTAGTTTCACACACCCCTGACACTCGTCTCCTCACATTATGAGCATTCTTCCAGCTCTCCTTTGATCTCATTAAAAAACAGTAAGGAGGTCATGAGTTGACTTTTCCAGAATTGTTAACCCTTTACGAGAAAGGTATATGGAGTTGTCTATAAGATATTGTTAGAATCCTTAAACTTGGAAATATTTTTGAGTCATCTTGTTTAGTTCAAACTAATTAAATAACATGAAGGAACATCCACATAGGTATACGTTTAACGATTTTCCATACCATGTGGATTACTTATGAAAAATGAATTCTCTAGTTCATTGTGTCTAGAAGAGTATTCTTAGGTATAGGTCTATCTCTTTTTTAGACCTGGGTGACTAAACTTTATGGAAAATGAACCTTTTTTAGATGAATTTTCTCTTTTTCGTGCTCTGTTTTAAAAAATGAAAAAGGTTCTAAGCGCTTTCATGATATTGTCATGTTCACTAAACTTTAGGAAAATGGCATCGAGTTTACTATTTGTTTCCACATGCTCATAAATAAATGGAACAACACGAGTGACCTTGCCTTCAGACTCATAAAGTTAAAGCCTCATGCTTGTTTTCGAAGGAACGCCAATTTGGTAATAATTTAACCCTTTTTTGGACCGAGTTGACTAACTACAAAAAGGAAAACCTTAGTTCTCTTGAGCTAAGAGAGTTCTCCACTCTAGTGTTTTATACTTTTTTTTCCAGACTTTGGAGACTAAATTTACAAAAAATCCCCCCCTACAGTATTCTTTGGGGTTTTTAGACTCTCAAATGGTGAAAACATCAACAAGAATTCACTAATTCGGGCTCATAAAATCCATAGATCAGTGTACTATCGATCATGCTTTAGTTATTTTTTGAGCTCTTTAAAAAATGAAGAAGGTTTCTAAGAAGAGAAAGGGAAGGGAAGGGAAGGGTATCAAATTTATTTTTATATAATGGAATAAAGTCTTGTCATTCTTGAAAAAAGAACCCTTTTAAGTCTCTCAACAATTGGGTTCTAGTTTTTGGCCATAGGATTAAGCTTGATCTTAGAGTTATTAATCCTCTGGTTGGTTACTGTTCCAATCATATGGAGAATCCGTCAGTGTCTCCTACATTGCATATTTGTATCATTGGTACCTTTGTGTCTAAATATGCATTTGATTTAGGAGTAGAGGTTTCTGAAACACAAAGAGAAAGGCTAATGCAGTTAAATGAAATAGATGATATGAGACAAGATGCAATAAAACAAACTATTTTGGTACAACAACAAAGAGCACAATGGCATGATAAGTTCATCAAGAAGTGACAATTTCAGGTAGGAGACAGGGACTTATTATTTGATTCCATTTTCAAAAATTTTAAATCCAAGTTCAAAACTCATTGGCTCGGTCCATATGAGATTGCAGAGATATATGACAATGGCTCAGTCAAATTACAAACAATAGATGCTGAAGAAAGTACATTCATAGTCAATGGACATAAGCTAAAACACTACAATAAATCTGTCAACAAGGAAGATTTCCTACAATAGATTTCTCAACAGAGGGAGATGGAGGTGTTGGAAAAACACACTGGTGTTTCTCCTTCACTTTCTTCTTAAAATATTTTGATATAGAAATAAAAAGAAAAAAAGAAAAATAAAAAATAAAACAAAGTTTAGTTGTGAAAACCAGGCAACTGGAAGAACATAAACTTGAATTTTCATTGGAAAACCAAGATTACTTTTCCGTTGAAAATTCTTAAAAACATTTTTCAATTCTTAGTTTGCATTACATTTCAGTTTTTGGTATGAATGTATTGAGGACAAGTCAATAAATAGGGTTGAGAGGGAAAATCATATCAAGTTTTATTTTCTATCATGTTTTGGAAACCCTCCAATCCTCATGTAGATGTCACAATTTCATTCTACATTTCAACATAGTTTCATTCCAATAAAGAGCATAAGTTTGCGGATTTAGAGAGGGACCTGAAAAGCATAGCAGATTAAAAGTAGAGGGACCTAAATAGTACATCCAGCAGAGGGACCTGAGAATAAATTGCAGCGACAATAAAGCAACCTTGCAAAGGGAATTGACTTTTAGTTTTACAGAGGGCCTAAGACAAAAGCATGTCAAGCCATCATACTTTGGAGTAGAAGGATACATGAAGCTACAAGAACCGGAAAATAATTTCATTATAGGTACATGTGAATACATTCAAAGAAGCAACAATCGAGTCTTAGCAATCCAAACCAGCCACACCAAAGCAGCATGAAGAGCACACATGATCAACAAGCAAGTCTATAAGAATTTGATTTTAATGTTTTAAAAGTATGCATTGTTCTTCAATTTTGAGTAGTGAAAAAATACTTATTACCCTCACAACCCTGATCATCTACCCATTCATTCCACTACCCTAGGCATAAAAAATAGTATTCAAAACAATTTCATAGGTATTTGCAGATCCTTGATATCATGCCTAAACTACATCCTACAGGAAAGCTTCAAATTTCATTTTCAAAAGTAATCATAAGGAAGATTTCTTTGACCTATATAATTTCTAAAGTTTTCATATATACCCTAAAGTCAACATATGATACATTTAAAAAAGAGAGAGGTATATATGGGTCATAAATGTAGAGGAAAGGATCCGTTGGCAAGTTCAAAACATCATTACAAAAGAAGTGGGGAATGCAAGTTGAAAACATGATTACAAAAAAATGGGGAATCATTAACCCATTTCCTTACCCGCACGAAATATGGTCTAATTTCTGAATTCAAGGTAATGGTTGCATATGAGCAGGCGTTTTCCTTTTCTCAGATGTTTTGCTCATTCCCAGAATTCACTCTCACGCCTACATAGGTAATTTGCTAAAAACGCATGAGTTTTTCAGAGCCAACCCTTCTCCGTGTAAACAGAACATGCATAAATGAGGATTATGAAGACACAACAGAGGAGTATGTAGGCATAGCCGAGGATTATGTATGCATATCTATTGAATATTGCATGTACGCAGGCATAACTGTGAAGTAGAAGTCACCTGAAGAAAGGTAAGGGACATTTCAAAAACATAGATTTTTCCTAGTTGACATCAAATCAATATTGCAAGATAGGGTAGAACTTATGGGTTAAGTTTGCTTAAAGGATTCCTTTGCACAAGGATATTTTCGTTAAAATTTAAAAAAAAATGGTTTTTGGGATAGAACCAGGAAAATTTGATCCCTCTACCATTCATGAAAGATGCTTGGAAATTTTTGAGAAGAAACAGTGAATTCCATTCTTTGAAAAGTTTGATGGATATAATGAAAAAGTTATCCTAGAATTTGCCTATTCATTTGATGGAGAGAGGGCTACAGTAGGTAACTTAAATTTTAGATCATCTGAGGATATTATGGCACAAATCATTGGATTACCTCAACAGGGAGAGAGGTTCTTTAATAAAAATCTATTTGAGGAGAAAGCATGGGTACCTTTCTTATGCAGATCAGGGGCATGCTCAGTAAAATGGAAGAAATGAATACCAAGGAGTTGTTGATTCATCCTTGGGATGAAGTAGCATATGTCATCCAGAAATTCATTACTTGTGAAGGAATATTCAGTGTCATATACCTCTATCACATTAAGTTGATGCAACATTTAAGGGGTGACTGTTAGATTAATATACCCTATTTTATGTTACAGAGCCTTTCTAAAATTGCTAAAGCTGTTAAAAAACGTGCTGAATACATTACAACAAGCCTTTTCCACTATGGACTCATCAAGATGATTATCACACATGAATTAAAAAATCAAGACTTGACATGGCAACAATTTGTAATTCTTAATGAATTTGAAGAACCAGAAGAGTTACTTGATAAAGGATTGAAGGAAAATGAAGTATTAATGATAATAGACACTGAAGATGAAATAAAAAACTCTAAAAAACTCTAAGGAAACAAGCTCAAAAAAACCTAAGAGAAGAATAAGAACAAGGAGCATGGTAAAATAAGAAAAGGAATTCCAAGAAAAAGATAAGATCTTCACCACTTATGAAAGAAGATCAAGGAAATGACAAACAAGTTCAGAAGAAGCAAGGACCAGAAAATGATGATGAGGTACAATAAGAGAATTTGCATACATTAAATCCTTGGAAAGTCAAGACGAAGTCTAGCAGGTGAGATTGGTAAAAATGATGAAGAAGTGAATATCATATTTAAACATCAAACTGTAGAAGAGATAGTGGAAATAAATATTCATGCAGTTGAAAAGAATCCAACTAACATAAAAGAGCAAAATAATGAGGATACAACCATAATTTCTCCTGTCTTTGAGCACCAAGCCACATAAAAGGAAGCTAAAAAGTATTAAGAGCAGGATAATGAAGAAGTTAAGCACACAGATGAGGAATTTGGGATGGACACTATTTTTGAACAGCCTATAATGAAGATGAAAAGAAGAGTTCTTCCAAAAACAACAAAAATATTGATAAGTTAGAACTGAGAATGAAGGAATTAGAGTTAGAAAATGAGAAATTAAGGAAGAAAAATAGAAGGATTAGAGTTCAAACACTAATACATTTGGGAAGATTTTTCCACGAAATACTTCCACGTTTTGAACATTTGTGGATTAATACTTTAGTTTTTTTTATCATGGTGGAGAAACCGTGGCAATATCGACATTTTTAATTTTCAATGAACTTTCCTCTCTATATCCACGATATATGGCTATGTTTTCACACCTGCCAAACCAATGGCAACTTTCAATGGCTCTTGGCTATTTATGCACGGGTCAAGTTGTAATGGCATTAATAATTATCCTTGTTGAGTTAGAGCAGGCTTCTCTTTTTGCTGAAGCTTCACAACTCTACTCATATTTAAAATTTTATTTTGTGTTACAAATCTGTTGGGTCTGGGTGAAGGGGAACCCTATCTAAAAGAAGTGTTTTGTTTATAAAAATTATCAACAAGATACATAAGCTACCTCCCAGTCCCTCTCTAACAAGCACACAAAGTGTCCATGGAGTCTTTAGGCTAAAAACTTAATCCTTCCATCCTTGAAAGTGTAATGTGAGAATGTGCATGGAATCGTTCGTTCATTGTACCACTGACTCATGCATTTTCAACAAATTTGCTATAGTTGCGATTGATTGAGCACAGATTGAGCCCGAATTTCTTTATCAACCATATCCAAAACTAGAGAGATTAGTCATACTCTACAACAATCATCTGGCCGTAAATTCATAAAAGGTAAGCATGCATCCTTTTTTGGGTTATGCAAACTAACATTGAGGCTCAAAATAAAAGTTGTATTCTTCGGGTCATGTACCTTACGAACGAATTTAACAACCCTGCAACTACCTCGTTTTATTTAAACTAGAGTAATTGCAACAAGAGGGTCTAGTCAACAATGAATATAGACAATTCATCTTTTTTATAGAGCCGATGCTCCACTAAGCTATTGTTCGTTGACACTATGTTAATCACTTTCCATAGTAGAAGGTCAACTTTCATTTGGACCATTTGTGCCACCTAGTGCTCCAATGCCGAAACTATCAAGGTATCCTTATGAGTAAATCAAAGGCCATTGCACAACACTTGTTGGAATCAATGAAAAATTCAGTTAGTTAGACACAATGCTCATTGAGAGGGGGGGGGGGTGAATCAATGAGCTAAGGATTCAACTCAATTTCAACTTTTTCTACCAATCTTATATCATTATTTCACAATTGCTTCAACAACATATTTATTAAAGAACAATATCAACTAGGCACATGCCATTCATCAATTAAACACATTACTATAAAGACATTGCACAAGGGACACATGATATAGTTTTGTAATCTTTATATAAGTGGAGACTTCAATCTCCAATATGGGATACAACCCATAAGGTGGAACCACCCACCAAAATGGCTCAGTCAGCTACAATTGACTGGGATGCTACAACATCCAAACAAGCTTCAACTTGTCAAAAGTCCAATAAGTCTTTCCCTAGCTCCACCCAACCTCCCTATACAAATTTCAGACTACAAATTACAATTGATACATCAGACTCTTCCAAATTTTTCCACATGCACACACATAAAAAATACCAATCAACAAGTCTTCATTTTGTACTCAGCAAGTCATTCAACATACAACATACTACAACCCTGTCTCAACTCTGTCCATACACCATTAGTATCTTGTCTTCAGTATTGTCCACATCGGCATATAGGCTTCCAAACTATTTAATTTAACACTTAACAAAATTGTTTTTAACTTGTAAAAACATTTTTTCTTCTACTTTGGCAGATTGATTTCTCCCTCATGTGATCACCATAAGGAAACCTACAAGCATGGATAGATATCCATTTCAACAATGAACAAGACCATATCAAAAGATAAATCTGTTGACACACACACAACCTTTGGAAAGCATTTAAAAATAGCTTCTCAACCTTTTTTGAACATAAAAACATATTTCTTCCCATTTTGGCTGACTCCTATTTCACACGTGTGAACACTCTATGGAGACCTGAAGTCATGAGCAGATGAAAAACTTACCAAGGAATGGATCCATGACATTTGATAAATTTACTTGCACAAAGACAACCCTTGGCAGGCATTTCCAACTGACCTCTCAAACTCTTGTTTTTAACACTTGGTCAATTTTCTTTTGTTCTCACTATGCAAAATATTATTTTTCCTATTTTTGGCAGATTGATATTTTGCATATGTGACCATGATAAGACAACCTGAATGTATGGCTGGATAGTCAGTTCACCAAGGAACATTCCTATGATACCTGATGAATGTTATCATCAAAATAACCCCTCCTTGCAGGCATTTCAAAATGCCTTTTCAATTTCCTGAATCTAAAACCAATTTTCTTGTGTTCTTCAAATGCAAAATAATATTTTTCTTAGTTTTGGCAGATTTATATCTTTGTCATAAAGCACTCCACAGGATAAATGAGACCATGGTTAGATTCACCCATCAACAAGCTATAGCCTAATGCTTTCATATTATTTTTCTCATCATCCTATGAGATAGGGCGAGCATTTCCCTGAGGCCACTGAGGCAGTTTTGCCAGTACTGGAATAGTGCAAAACATCCTGAAACTCTGTTTTGGTAGACCATTATCTTTGTCATCAAACATCTTCTTTCAGAATTGAGACGATGGTGAGATAGCCTCTTCAACAAGCTGTAGGATGATAGCTTCAGGTAATTTTTATCATACACCTATAAGGTATGGCGGGAATTTTCCCAAGGCCAACTGAGCCGATTTTTCCAACACAGAAAATTTTCTTAGTCTGGTCCAATCTGCCTAAAACACTATTTTGGCAAGTTCATAACTTATTCCTCAAATACTTCGAAGACAATCTAAATACATGGACAGGTAGGAAAAATATCAATATACAAGACCCCCATATGGTGCGGGAATTTTATTCAACACACAATTTGTGGCGGGAATTTTCTTAAGGCTACCTGAGTGAGTTTTCCAACACTTAGTCATTTTCCCAATTTTCACCAAATTACCATATTTTTACAAAATGATTGTCATTAATGTTGTCATCAATGACAATCCTATTCGTCACAGTCTTCATGTTTTTATTTATGGAAATTGGTATATAATATATTGCATTTAGAAATATACTTATATCTAATGTATTTGACAAGTTAATGTTTGGTTTGGTGTAGGTAAGACAATTACTTGTCACTACAAGGATTTTTTACTATGAATGAAAATGCAAGGAATCTTGCTCAGTTTAGAGCGGAATTAGAGGCGAGGGGAGATGGAAAATGTTATTTCCCTTGATCTGATTGCAGGGGCTTGCAAAGAACAAGAATTTTAATAACGACAGCTGAAAGACATTGTAGGGAGAAGGGGCATGCCGAAGGGGGTTATGAATATCACCCCTTGGTAAGAGGTTATTTAATTTTTAATGTATTCTCTGTAATAGTATTCATGTCATGAATTTTAGTAAAATGTCTTATCATTTTATTATATGTTCTATACACACTAATTTTACTACATTGTTTGCAAATATATAGACAATGCCCCCAAAATGTCCCCTTCCAGAGAGTTATTTGCCAAGTACTAGTAGAAATACTCATTTATAGGGTGACGAACATCTAGATCAGAATATTGAAGCTAATCAAGTTCTAATGATGATATGGATGGAGATAACTTTAGTGATACAAATTAGGAATATGAGATACATAGATTGATCCAAGACACATTTGCTCCAATGGATGAGGACAATTAGGATGATAGTCATGATGTTGATACTCTACTCGAGAAGGCACGTCAACCTCTTTATGAAGGCTCAAAAACAAATATTCTATCTGCTATATTGTTGTTAGTGAACTTGAAGGTTTTGAATGGTTTATCAAACACCTGTCTCACACATATACTAAGGTATGTAATTTGTTAATTATTTATGTCTGCATGTTCACATGTAAATAAAGGGTTGAATTTTTTCCTATATTGCTATTGTTATCTAATTTGTAAAGTATGGATGCGATACTGATGATTAATATTGTTTACATTGACTTATTAATTTGAATTTTGTAGATTGTTAGGTGAATTTCTATTACCAACGTCAAATATTTTACCATGCACATATTGAGAGATATATGTGATTATGAAAGAATTTGGAATGGAGTATCAAGATATTGATGCATGTCCTAATGATCATATCATATACTATGGACAATATGCATTAGAAAATAAATTCCCACAATGTCAAACAAGTAGGTATCGAATCGATAAAGTGACAAAAAAGGTGCCTCACAAAGTTCTTCGTTATATTCCGATAATTCCACGTCTCCAACGGTTGTTCAGGTGTCAAAGTATAGCACAGTTTATGGATTTCCATGCAAAGAACATAAGTCGAGACGATTTTCTTCGAATGCCTGCAGATGGGTCTGCATTTAGGTGCATCAAAGAAAATTGGTCAATTTTCAAAGAAGAACCTCGTAATGTTAAACTTTCGTTGGCAGTTGATGGTGTCAATCCATTTGGAGCACTTCGTTCTACCTACTCAGTGTGGCCTATTTTTGTAATAAACAATAACCTTCCTCCTTGGATGTTGGTCAAGAGAGAGCACACAATGTTGGAAATGGTTGTTCCAGGTATTTAATTAATTTGTATTTTTTTACTTGAAAGTCTGATCACTAAATATTTAATTTCTTTGTTTCGTGCATGATAATTATGTATTTTATATATAACGACATATAGATAAATATAATTAATCATGTATGTTGGACCAATTAGGTAGGTACCAGGTTAAATATATGAACGTATATATTGAGCCTCTTATCAATGAGTTGTTGAATTTATGTGCTGGCGTCACTATGTATGACATCTCTATACCAATAGGGCAAAGACGATTTCAATTCCATGGAATACGTGGATGGACAATTCATGATGCTCCTGGGTTAACAAATTTTTGTGGTATATTGGTACTTTCTTTTGTTCTTTAATATTATATATATCTATTAAAAATATCATGCATTATTTTAAATGGTAATTCTAATTCGCTACACTAATTCATATATCTTGTAGGTCTTCAAACAAAGGGTAAATTTGCATGTCTAGCTTGCAGTCCTAGGAAAAAATCTCGTTGTTCAAGGAGTTTAGCAAAGGAAGTGTTTGATGAGTATAGGCACTTTCTTCCTAAGAACCATATTTATCGAACTACAGACAAAGCAAAATTCGATGGTAAAGAAGAGAATGGAAAAAAACCACGAAGAATGAGACCTCACCTATGGAACTTGGAATATAATAGAAATCATCAAGGTATGCCAAATTATTTATGTATTGTTGGAATATTGGTCAATACTTAGCCAAATTTATGAATATGCAAAACAATATTTTTCCTACTTTGGCAGATTGATTTCTTGCACATGTGACCATCATAAGGAAACTGAAAGCATGGGTGGATAACCACTTCAACAAGGAACATGTCTATGCCACCCTATGAATTTTATTAGCACAAGGCCACTATTGAGTATGGTTGTAATTGATGTCAAAGGAGGTCATTAATGAAAAAATAAGTGTTGATATGGCATGTGTGATGAGGTTGAAAAACACATGTTGGTGTCCTAATGTCTCATGATGTCATTGTTACATTCTGGTAGTAGTTGGTAATGGTATGATAATTTGGGGATTTTGACTTAGTGTTGAAAAACTTCCCTAAAGTAGTTGCCTTATGAAAATGAACACCATAATTCATAAGAAGAAGAAAATTCCTGCCATGACCTTCCATCCCATAGTTTGTTGAAATATCTATTGTTAGATGGAATATTTCACCTCCTGTGGAAATCAAGGTGCTCCACTGGTCTGAATGGTTCAGATCCAAAACAAATAGAGGACAGAGGTTGAAGACTCTCCCTAGATGCTGTAGATATCTGGAATACAAGGCTTTGACAGTTCACCTGTGTACCTACAAAAAATATCAACACGAAACGGATCAAAGCAACCAGAATATGATCTACTAATCTATGCTAGTGACTAAGGAATCCAGCAACATATATATGTGAAATCACAACAACAACATCATATGTGGGACGGAAATCAACTTGCATTAGAAATATGAAGAAGTTTACAACCAAGCCTTAGTGTTGACATGCATCTCCATGAAACCGGCTCTTCATCCCCAAAATCTCCGACTCTAGCTCTCTATGCTCTCTCCAAATGATCTTGGGCCAAGAATCAATCCAACAGCATAACAATACCTTCCATGTTCTCCCCTCAACCATGGCTATGAGCTCATATTTATAGGGCTTTAATGGATAGAGATGGTTGAAAAATTAGTGGGTGAGGTGGCCTCTAAGATCCTAGGATGAGGGATCTCGAGCTCAACCAACCCACAACAGTAGGGATAAGGCAGTACATGAGGCTTATCATCTAGAAGCTTCAAGAAACTTCTCTTTCCCCTTTTTATCTAGGGTACCGCACTTCTCCTTCTATGACAGAGTGGTTCTAGTAATAACCGCCTATGGACCAAGGGAAATGGGTGGTGGCACTGCTTGTGGAAAACCAATGAAAGGTGGTGCAAGCAGGGGTACCTCTCCTAGATAAAGGGGCATGCGCGGTGCTGGGAATTTGTATGAAAGATTGATGAAAAACCATTTAGTTTCCACTCCAGAAGCTGGGATTTAGGGAAAGTAGGTATGTCAAATGTCTTATCACATGATGGTGACAGGATTTTGGTATAACAGGATGCCCCCCAAAGCATGAGTATTAGAGTGATATGATAAATGAGAGCTTTGAGAACAAGTCGTCGCCAGGAGATGAAAATGTCGGCTTGATTGGAGTATGTAGTCAAGTAGGCATCTGTAGTACATCAGTATGTTGAATCATAGACACAAGTAACCAAAATCATAGCCGCAGACCAATGCAAGGCAGATCCATGAGTGGAATAAACAAGCATGGCTACTAGAATACAACGTAGATCCATGTGATAGAGGACTCAAATTTGGACATAGCTACCAGACATACAACATATATCTATGTCATACAGTTGCAAATTTGAGCATAGCCACAACCATACAAATGTGGATCCATGCTAGATATACAAAACTCCATCTCAACCTGGGGAAAAAACAATGTGCACTTTTAAACAAATGCCCAAGTTATTCGTCTCATCTTCCACAAAGTACGATTCTATCCATGTGATTACAATGATATGAAGTCGAACATGGTAGAAACCAATTGATTACTGGCCAATGATGTGAACCGTTAACAAGTGTGAAGGAGATCACCATTAATGTCAATGATTCCCAAGGTACCCTAGTACAATCTATTGAGTGCGAATAGATGTCCTGATGTCGAACACCCAATCGATTCTATCGATCAAAGGTCAATGATGTGAACCTATGTCGAGAGCAAGAGAATCTGTCATTAAGGCATACAGATCTCAAGGTACTAAATATTGTTTCTAAGACTATTTCCCATATGATGAGCTGATGTCGATGAGAATAGTCTCGTTGAAGGAGGGCCATGATGAGTCCCACATCGATGACACGAAACTAGGAACATACTTCTGGAATGATGTGAATGTAGTAACCATATGACTGACTCAAAGATACTGACACAAAGACTGTGTAGACTGGAGAGGAAAAACGTTTTCAGATCCCCTTTGAACATCGAGCAACATGACAAAATGACTTGGAAGCATGACTAGACAGGATAGATACACAATGCAACAGTGGACAATGCATTCTTTTGAAAGACTCAAAGGATTGACATGGCTCATGAATGTGGATCGTCATGGAGATCAGCTAAATACCCAATTGATTGACATGATTGTGCAGACAAGTGCCATGTTCAAAGGTAACGACAAACAACTGCCATTATTTACAAAATGATTCCCTTCGCATTTTCCCCATCATGATCGATGAGTGCCTCTTTTCGGTTTTACGAGTTCAAAGAGGGTAACAAACACTCGATATAGCTTGTCAGAAGACAAGTCCAGTCTCATATTTTTTATGAACCTGAGAGAGGAGGGGTTCGTTCCCAAAACGGGTCTCTCAATGTTTAATTTAACGAGTCCACTGAAAGAAAACTTGGTATCGTTCATGTTTAGAGAGTCCAAACGAATACGGAAGAAAACTCCATGGGGGTCCTTTTTCGTATGATTTAGTCTCTAAGGCCAAAAAAAGTGTAAAATCATACCTTAGAGAACTCTTCCAGTCATGATTGGCTAGAGTGTTCCTTTCTCATAAATAGTCCTATCCGAACCGAGAAAGAGATAAGCTAGCGTCAGATGGATGACTCTTCAAATACTTTAACGAGCGTGAAGAAGACAAGATCGCTTGACAATCTTTTCATATTTAGGGAGCTTGAAAAGGGTTTAAAGAGAACTCCATGAGGTTCCTTTATGCAACGTAATGTTTTATGAGCCTGGAAAGAATCGAAAACGGACTCGATGACTTTTTCGAGTTTAAGGAGCCTGAAAAAGAGGTGAAAAGAGAACTCCATGATGCTTCTTTACACAATGTCGTATTTTACGAGCCTGGAAAGAAACATGAACTGGACTCAGAACATTGATACTAGATTTTAACGAGCATGACAAAGTGTCTTAATAAACGCTCGACGACCTTTCCCATTTTGTGAAAGTTCAAAATATCCATAAACAAACTTTCCAAAGCTTCTTACTAAAGTTAACCTACAGACGACTCATGAACAAGTGTTAAATGATTTCAAAATCAACATTAAGGGATTATGACAAATAGATTTTGACCAGAACATGATGTAATATCAAAACTATAGTAATTCAAACCCAAAAAATGTCTATATAAGGCAAGTGAATAGTAAAAAATCAAAACATTTCACTATTTACCTCTAGCAGAGAGCACTTGGAGCATTTTCTAGCCATATCTTCCATAGCTGATACCGGGAGTTTCCATTGTCCGTTTTCAGTCTCGTCAGTCGCAGGTAACAGCTAAGACCCTTATCTTTCATTTCATAGCTTCTATTTTTGGATTTGGTGGGGTTTTGGGACTATTTGGAAAGCCCTAAAATCCAATATGTTGGCATCGCGGCTACCCCTTACGGGATACACGGTACCACCCGAGAACCGCGCCAAGAACATGGCGGACATGCGGTACCACCACCTGTCTCCAACGGGGCACAGGCGGTGCCGGTCGTGGAAAAGTTAAACAAATGATATGGGCAAAATTGATTCATTCTTTTGATTTGCAATGATTCAAGGATGATATTAATGCATACCATTGTTGTTTTTGGCAGGTCTAGGTGTCCAAAAT
This sequence comes from Pseudotsuga menziesii, assembly GCA_001517045.1. Classification (NCBI taxonomy): domain Eukaryota; kingdom Viridiplantae; phylum Streptophyta; class Pinopsida; order Pinales; family Pinaceae; genus Pseudotsuga; species Pseudotsuga menziesii. The sequence goes on along the minus strand of LPNX011030100.1, from coordinate 328,400 downwards.
ATGGTGATATGGAAGGAAAGAACACATGATAACAAGGATGTTGCTGCTGAAAGGAATGCGGTTTGCATTGCGGCACTCCGGGACTATGGGCTCTTAAATTTCTTCAGAACACCAAGCATGGTGTCCCACGAGAGATTACTGGAACATATAATGAGAATATGGAATCTAGAACAACAATATTTCGAGGTGGGGGCACACATACTTACAGTGGAGGTAGAGGATATCTACTTTTTGACTGGCCTATCAAGACGGGGTGCCCCCATATCACTGACAGGTGCCCGTGGTGGGGAAATTACCACCAGATATCTCATAGATCGGCATTGTGTACTAGGTACAGGTACATCGGGGAAGAAAATCCCCATCAGGGCAGTGATAGACAGGGCTCTAGGGATTGTCTTATTCACCATGCATAGGGTGGCAGGGAGCCATGGTGTGCATCGGGATTCCAGGGAACATATGCTGTATTCCCTAGAGGATATGGCACCTACGGTATTCAACTAGGAGGAAGTATTTCTTCCAATCTTCAAGGATCAGCTGACTAAATGTTGACAGGGAGAGCTGAAGCAGTTCGGCTTTGGTTCCATCTTAGCTTGCTTCTTCTTTGAGCGGGTCCCACAAATGAGGCCCTAGGTGACTTTCTAGAGTCTGAGAGCATGGGAACCCTGTATGCTGAGGTGGGTCTAGGTCATGGCTTGCACATGAGCGGGTAGGGGCAGAGTGAAGTTCGGTGATCCATTCTTCAGATGGCTTCGGGATCAGATGCTCATGGTCGAGGACTATGCCTATGCAGGCACATATTTTATAGGTGATCCTGACCTACCACTCCCACTTGGAGGGAAGTGGGGTGAATTGGTAAGAAGCAAGAAACCCTAACAATGGAAAATGTTTTTATGCTTTTTATGTTTTATATTTTTTATGATAAGTGACGAGACCTGTTTGTCTTCATGCAGATGTTGGAGCAGCGAGGCCTGGAGGAGCATCTCCATTAGACATGGGAGACGAAGCTTGCTTCGTGCCACAGGGTGATGATATCACTCGGGAGCTGGAGGAGAACCTAGAGAGGTTGACTCTGGACATCCTAGATGCTGATATAAATGACCTCTCGACTAGATATCAGAGATCTACGGTGAGAGTACCAGGCCGAATCAGCAGGCTACTACATAGGGTGGCTCGAGCAGTGATGTGCTATCACGAGAACCATTAGTGGATGAGACATGTATACTAAAAGCTGATAGCTTCAGGATTTTTTGTATGATGATTTTGCCTGAAAGCCTACGTGCTTCAGATGAGGTCTCGGGACCTGTTTTTGTAAAAAAATTTCGTATATATATATACAGACTTTTACACGGTGTTTATATGTCTCAAATGGATAAATGCATTTTCTATGAGTTCTATGTGTCTTTAAGTGTTTATTTACAATATACCATGTTTGATTTAACATCATGAATGGGAAATATGCCAATCTAGGATGTAATTAGCCAATGAATCAGCAACTACATTATGTTCCCTAGGGATATTCCTATAGGTAATTTTTCTAAATGATATTTCTCACAAACGTACCCTCTGGAAGAGGTAAAGGAGCACCGGGTTCCTAATGGTGTAGACATGGTTTAAATGACAAACCATGAGCTGAGAGTCCATCAAAACTATTAGATCACAGACATCCTGGGAGGCAGCTTTAGTAAGAAGATCAATGATTGCTTCATAGTCGGTGATGTTATTAGTAGTGGGACCTAAACAAACCGCTCCTGAACTGACCAAATATTCAGCTGGGGAATAGAGAACCTAAGTAGCCAAGGCTAGATTCAAGGTGTGGTGGAAACCACCATCAACGAAGCCGTAGAAAGCCATCTGCATGACCAAAACATGGTATAAATAGATGCAGACACTAAAACTCAAAACCATCTTGAAAATACTGAAAGCACACTGAAAGTCAATCAGAATAGATATATACAAGATACCATCCAAGAAAACCTAGGCATAGTACCTTTTTACGTACAACCCATTGTGAGGTTGCCCCAAAGGGATTCCATCATAATGAACTAACTCATAGGCTCCTTTCTCTAACACCTTGGAAATAACAAAAGGTCCATACCACATGGACTCGAACTTACTCTTCCCTAGCTTGTCATATCTCTGGTCATAAGTCAAAACTAGGTCACCCTCGTTGAAAACATGAGGTTGGACGGATTTATCATACTGCACCTTGACGCATTTCTTATGTGCCTCATTAGCCAAGGCAGCATCTCTACGAGTCTCATCAAGGTTATTTAAGTACAAAAATCTCGCTTCCTCTGCGGAAGTGTCTAGGAGAAGTTCGACGGCAAGTTGTAAAGATGGAATCTGACATTGGATTGGCAAGATAGCTTCAAGCCCATAGACAAGATGGAATGGCGTGAAACTAGTAGATGTTTTCATGGAAGTTCGATAAGCCCAAAGAGCAAAAAAAAGAATGAGATGCCAATTGGATTTATGATCTCCAACCATCTGACGAAGCATAGTTTTCAAAACCTTGTTAATGGCCTCTACTTGACCATTAGCTTGTGGATAATACGACATAGAGTTTTCATGGTGAAAACCTAGCTTGGCACTCAATTCCTCTATCATTTGATTATGGAAATGAGATCCATGATCAGTGACGATGGACTGCAGAACTCCAAATATAGCTATGATATGATTGACCAAGAAGAGAGCGGCAGTCTTACCATCTTCTGCATATGTAGGCATGGCCTCAGCCCATTTTGTGAAATAATCCACGGCTATGATGATGTAACCATGCCCTTTGGCTGAGGTTGGATTACAATGCATGAATTCAATCCCCCATTTGGAAAAATGGCCAATGGCAATGACGGGGTGAAGCGAAGCAGGATGGGTGCGCTTTTTGGGATAAAAATGTTGGCAAGGTGGGAATTTCTTAACAGCCTCATGACAGTCTTTGAAGACAAAAGGCTAGAAATAGCCAGCGCGAAGGATTTTCTAGGCTGTAACCATCCTAGATAAATGACTGCCACATGCTCCAGAGTGGCAATCATTCAACATGTGTTCATCCTCCTCATGAGTGAGGCATTTCTGGAGAATGGAATCAATCCCACGTCTATACAAGGTATCATTTAAGATAAGATAGTACTTCACGTGGTGAAGGATGTGGTGACGATCATCACGAGATAGATGCGGCTGAAAATGCTAGGTTTGGAGATAAATCAGCAAATATCCATACCAAGGATCAATAGTGCTAATTAGGAATAGGAATTCATCTGGAAATGAATCGCTGGGCTCAGATTCCATGGTAGCACAGGGAAGGTTACACAGAAGCTTAGCAAAAACCAAGGATTTCTTTGATGTAGCCTTGGAAAACTCGAGATCGAACTCCTGAAGGATGACGATCCAATGGGAGTACTTGCCCTCAAGTACCTGACGAGTCAGAATGTAGTACATTGGGTTCTGGTCTACCAATACGGCGGTAGTGCGAAGTAGGAATGTAGTGACGAAATGTTTGCACAACAATGACCGTGCCCAAAGCTAGCTTCTCCATATGTGAATAACGGGTTTCAGAATCAATAAGCTTCTTATTGGCGTAATAAATCACATGATCCTAACCATGGAGATTGTCTTGCACTAAAACCATGGCAATGGTAGTAGCGGAGGCAGCAATATACAAGAGAAAATCCTTTGACTAATCCGGGGGGTGTATCACAGGTGAATGAGTCAGAACATGCTTAAGATTATCAGAGGTGTGTTGGGCTTGGTCATCCAAGAATAATGGAGTGTTCTTCTTGAGGAGACGCATATAACCGTGTGTTTTCTCAGTGAAATTGCACACGAAACGGCGGAGAAATTTTGCCTTCCCCTACAAACTTTGGATTTAAAGGATGTTGGTTGGGGCTGGTAGATTAATGAGAGCGGCAATCTTCAAAGGATCGATCTGGATGCCATCTTTTAATACCACAAAGCTAAGCAGACGTCATGTCTCAACGCAAAAAACACATTTATGCGGATTGAGCCATATATTATAATGACGTCATCTCAGGAATATGTCTCTAAGATGACCAGGATGGTCCTCCCATCACTGTGAATGAGCAAGGAGGTCATCAAGGTACGGTTCAATAATATGTTTAACGTCATGAAATGCATAGGACATCGTACATTGGAACATGGCTCCAGCATTTTTCAAGCCAAAAGGTAACTTCTTATATGCAAAGGTTCCCCATGGGAAAATGAATGCCGTCTTATGTTGATCGGAGGGCAATATCTCAATATGATTGTAGCCAGAGAAGCCATCCATGAATGAAAAGATGACATTTCCAGCACAGTTGTCGATAATCTGATCGATATGTGGGGTAGGAAAGTTGTCATTGGGACAAGCTTTATTTAAATCCCTAAATTCGATGCAGAGTCTAATGATGCCCTACTTTTTATTGACAGGGACAACGTTCGATATCCATTCCGTCAGAGGTACAGGATAAATAAAACCAGCTTTCAGAAGTTTCTCAATCTTAGATTTAATAGCTTTGGCCTTCCTAGGATGGACTTGCCTAAGTTTTTGCTTGATAGGTTTATCCATATAGAAATCAAGCTGGTCAATGGTAACAATTCTCCCAAGATGTGGGAATTGGACCGTTTGAAATACTATTGAAGTAACAACAGTCATGGCATAGAACCAATTCCTTCCTAAAAGGAGGTTATAATCCAAAGGGGCATCCACCACTTCTACTTGGATGGAAATGGTTTTTCCCCCCAGCTCGACCGTGAGGGCTGATATGAGACCATGGGGTTGGAAACCCCATCCATTAAATCCTTTAAGGGTCGTCGGTGATGTAACAAGCTCGGGAGAGCCAAGAGCTTTCCAACAAGTCAGAGATAACATCGAGGTTGAAGCTCCTTCATCTAGTACCGTTTGAAAGACTTTCAAAGGATCGATCTGGATGCCATCTTTGGATACCACAAAGCTAAGCAGACGTCGCGTCTCAATGCAAAAAACACATTTATGTGGATTGAGCCATATATTATAATGACGGCATCTTAGGAATATGTCTCTAAGATGACCAGGATGGTCCTCCCATCACTGTGAATGAGCAAGGAGGTCATCAAGGTACGGTTCAACAATATGTTTAACATCGTGAAATGCATAGGACATCGCATGCTGGAACATGGCTCCAGCATTTTTCAAGCTGAAAGGTAACTTCTTATATGTAAAGGTTCCCCATGGGAAAATGAATGCCGTCTTATGCTGATCGAAGGGCAATATCTCAATCTGATTGTAGCCGAAGAAGCCATCCATGGATGAAAAGATGACACTTCCAGCACAGTTGTCGATAATCTGATCGATATGAGGGGTAGGAAAGTTGTCATTGGGACAAGCTTTATTTAAATCCCTAAATTCGATGTAGAGTCTAATGATGCCCTACTTTTTATTGACAGGGACAACATTCGATACCCATTCCGTCAGAGGTACAGGATAACTAAAACCAGCTTTCAGAAGTTTCTCAATCTTAGCTTTAATAGCTTTGGCCTTCCTAGGATGGACTTGCCTAAGTTTTTGCCTGATAGGTTTAGCCGTGGGATAAGTTTTAATCTCATGGACCACAATGGAAGGGTCAATCCCTGGCATCTCTTCATAGGAATAGGAAAAAATATCACGGAATTCCTTAAAAAGTGCCTTATATGCTTCAGATTCATCTGTGGAGCAGTTCTTCCCAACATGAACGTGCTCAATAACATTAGGCTTGGCTGATATGTCAATTGGGTTCGTCTGAGCAATGTTGCAAAGGTTTCCTTTAGAATCTGTATCTTGCAACAATATAGGACTTTGCAGAATGTTGACAATATCAGTAGGAAACAAGGATGCAAAATCATGGCTGCTTGAACTGGTATTGGGGAGGAACATGGATCTATGATGGTGATCCTCCCAAATGGGCTCATCCGTATTCATGATCTCTATAATGGACTCGTCGAAAGGAAAAGTCTCGGAGAGATAATCTAGAATCAAAAAAGAAGGTTCTAGTCAGTACGGTAAATGGTAAGGATCCGAAGCCACTAAATGAAGGTCATCAGTGTGATCATCGGAGCAAGTTTGAATGGTGTCGTACATAGCTTCATGCAGGCTCAACGAGGTGGACTCAACAAATTTTTTTCCCTTGGTCTCAAAATCAAATGAGGCGATCATATGTATTGTCGCGGTATTCGTGCTAGGAGGAGTAGATGGAAAAATCCCCATAAGGGATGAATCCTTAAGCTTACCTACCCCAATCGACTGGTAAGGAGGAGGAGACTAACGTAACATGGGGATGTTATTATCCGTGGAAGTAGTAACATCTGGTATATAGAAATCAAGCTGGTCAATGGTAACAATTCTCCCAAGATGCGGGAATTGGACCGTTTGAAATACTATTGAAGCAACAACAGTCATGGCATAGAACCAATTCCTTCCTAAAAGGAGGTTATAATCCAAAGGGGCATCCACCACTTCTACTTGGATGGAAATGGTTTCCCCCCCCAGCTCGACCGCGAGGGATGATATGAGACCATGGGGTTGGAAACCCCATCCATTAAATCCTTTAAGGGTCGTCGGTGATGTAACAAGCTCGGGAGAGCCAAGAGCTTTCCAACAAGTCAGAGATAACACCGAGGTTGAAGCTCCTTCATCTAGTACCGTTTGAAAGACTTTATTTCCCACTACTTTCATAATGATATGAAAAGTGATTTTATGCGGTAATCTAGGTTTATAGTTCTGAACATTGAAGTGAATCAAGTTAGTGTTATCCAAGTCTAAAGCTCCTAAAGCTGTCAACAAGTTCTTGTGCTGTGTGGGGCAAATTTGGAGTACTTCTAGGGTAGAGATCACACAAGGTTCCTGAGTGAGATCTTCAACTACATTATATAATTGAGTAGCTCGAGCATTGGGATTAAAGACAACCTTCCGAAGAGTACTCTTTGGTGGGTGCAAAATCATGTCAAGAGTAGGCTTCTCGATAGACAAGGGAACAATGGACGAGGATTCCAGAGAACTAGTAGAGGGACCTTTCCCTGAAGAAGATTGATCTTCTTTCTTATCTGTGGGTTTATCATAATTCTGGCTTTGAGTTTGTAGATGGATGGTATCTGAGGACATCATACAAATTTCCTTCGATGAACTAGAGTTACCTTGGTTAGACATGTGTTCTACAAGTTGTTGTTGAGAGGGAAAGGGATCCGTAAGTACTGCAGGTGTGAGATTAGACTTCAGAAACTGGGAGATTTCATCTCGACGGGGACACTCCTTTGAAAAATGGTCACCACTGCATAACAAGCAAGGATATTTAGCCTTCCTTTTCCATTTTTCCTTATCATTATTGGTTGATCATGGGGTCTCCTGTTGGTTTCCAGGTTTTTTATTTCAATTTTTACCTTTCTTTTTATTACCCAAGGTTTGAGTACTTTGAATAGAATTGACCTCAGTAGAAACCTTGGGAGTCGAAGGAGTAGCAGTTTGGGTTTGCTTGGTAGGTTTTGCTGCGGATGGGGACTGGATTGAACCAACAATCCCATCAACAGGTACTTCTGCTGGTGGCTTGTCAGGGTCAGTGCTGGGGTGAGGAGCTTGAGGAATCAGGTCATAAAGAGTCCTAGACTGGGAATAGACCAAGTATAGGTATTGAGCCTGACTAATAGCCTGCTCTTCGGTAAAAATACCGCCCATGGCCACATCTCAGGAAATAGGAGGCAACAAGGACTTAGTGAACCAATCGGCTAACAACTGATATGGAATAGGGGCCTTAATAAGCCTTCTCCACCTTCTACACTCATGAATATGATCAGAAATGTGGGTGGAGCTGTTCTGTCACTGAGAAGTTAAAAGTTTAGTGCCCATTTCATAATGGATAGGGAGTTGAAAGTGCATAAGAAATACGGTTCCCAACGAGCCAAAATCCACAAACGAATGTTGTGGGAGTTCAATGTACCACTTCACGGATGTACCGGTCAAAGTTCGCTGAAAGAGTCGTAACCAAATGGAATCATCCATGAGGGAGTTCGAGGAACACCACAAATGAAAAGTCATAACATGGCTCCACGGATCTTCACCCTGCTTCCCATCGAATTTCGGAATATCCGATGGTAACTTTACTAAAATGGGAGGCCACAAGGGATTGTGTCAAATGGGATCATTAATCAACTTGGACAAATGAGGAAAGTCCAAAGTTTCTAGGAAAGGTAACTGTCTATTTGGTTGCACATACTGGTAATATTGATATGGCATATAATTACTAGTAGGGCCATAGGTAGACTGATAAACAGGTTGCTGTGAGGAAGAACCACCGGAGGATCCACCCACGGGGGGTTGATTTCTAGAATTACGACCACTAGGACCACCAGGGCCTCTAGGAGGAGGACTTCCAGAGCCACCAGGACCACTAGGACCACTAGGACCACCAAGACCACCAGGAGGCAGACCACCAGACCCTCTGGAGCCTCCAGGAGGTGGTAAACCTCCAGATCCACTGGAACCACTAGGTGGAGGGCCACCAGAACCTCCAGATCCATAAGGAGGAAAGCCACCAGGTCCCCCAAGACCACTAGGACCCCCAAGACCATAAGGAGGAAAGTTTCCAGATCCTCCGGGACCATGAGGTTCCCCAGGGGGAGGACCTCCATAAGGTGGTCCTCCCGCACCTCCCGCAGTATGTATAGGAATCCCTCCCATGGTTGGCATGTAAGACTAGTTGGGTTTCCCCCATGGTGTAAAAGTGTTACTAGGGTATGGAATTCTAGTATAAGGCATTCCTGTAGGATTAGATGGATGATTACCTATAGGTATTTGATAACCATAACCACTAGAAGATTGAATAGTAATAGGTTGTGCCCCCAAGGGCTGACCTGAACTAGATAGGGGATTTACCACATTAGTGTGGGTGGGAGGGACAAAAACTGTAGATGTTTCTATGTTGGAGGTCTACCCTATACTAGGTACAACTCCGGTATCAGATAACGTAGGTCATGCCGGGGGTTTCCCCCCGGCATTAGAGGGTACTGACGAAACAGGAATTGAAGGTTGGGCCCCAGATGAAAAATACCTAGGAGGATTTGGAACAGACATAACATGAGAGGTGAGAGGGGTGGAAATTTGACCTGGGTTGAGGGTTGTTAATGGATGATCTATAATTGGTTCAATGGGTCTCATAGAATCATCTAGTGAACAATATCCCATAGGAAGAGATGTGGAACGTACTGGTGTAGAGCCTAATAGGTCATCAATCTGGTTTTCTACCTCCTGTGCATGAAGAATAGCAGCACGGTATTTCCTGGATTCTTCTTCATCATCAGGGGAACTTACACGGGTTCCAAATGAGGCAATGTCCTGTCCAATAGGTGTCTCCAAAAAAGGAGCATTAGGACCAAAGTCCGAACAGGTTGCATCATCAACATGACTTTCCAAGGGAGAATGGAATGATGAATTTCCCCGAGAAGTTTGTTGGACTAGGGGAGGCGAGTGTGAAGAATATGGTACTCCACTTTCTACCACCACATTATCTCCTACTTGGGAGGTGGTAGCAGCTCCTTGGTCGATAGCTTCCATTGGATTTTCTCCTGAAAAAGGAATAAAGTTAGGTGGCAAGCCTCGTACTCTTCTGGACTGTCTTAAATCAACCAGTTTGTACAGTTCCTATCTAACCTAGGGTTTGAAAATCTAAAAAAAACACACCAAAAGACTTCCCTACTCAAACTATAGGTCAAAACAAGCAGACTTAAAATGACAGGAGGAGTTCAAAATTCAGGTCTCTCACTAGGATTGTCAAGAAGGTGCCACTCATGATATACCTTGAGGGTACATGTGTAGTAATCTCCCCGAATGATGTTTTCAGTGTATGGCTCCAAACAAGACGACCAAAGGGATTTTCTCAGATAGATAAGGTACTCGAGTGGGGTCTCCCGATATACTCAAGGTACATGGGAGCTCGAATCGGTAGTAGTGCTATCTAATGCATAACTGTACACAAGGGGCCTTCTGATATACAATCAAGTATGTGAAGTACCTTTCTATATACCTCAAGGGTATGTGAAAGGCCATTCGATATACCGACGGTACGTGGAAGAACCGCACAAGTCCCAGAATGTAATGCTGACAAATAATGACAGCTCCTACATTTTACAACGCCTGAACACGTCTCTAACCTATCACTCAAGTTACTACGTAAATTTTAACCTACAACTACCATTAATTTTGACTTGTACAGTTAGGTGAATGCATGATGTTTTGATAGAAAAGTAAAACCATGCAATATGCTTATGCAAATTTTCACTTTACCGTTCAGTATGCCTACTTACGGGAGGGAAGAGAGTGTTTTTCTTTTTGTTTCAAAACCAAAAACCATTCCAATCAACAGTCATGAACATCAAATCAAAGACAAGCAAACGCTTTTACAAACCAAATTCTTCTTTTCGAAAGAAAATGAGAAGGGTGAGAATCTCTTTTCCTAAAAGAACAACACTAAGAACACCTATATGCCAATGCACTCTAACTTTTCAAATTTCTGAAAACATAAGCAAATCTAACTTAAAACTACCATTTTTTTATTTTTATTTTGATTGAGATAGTCCTATATGCATGAGAGACAGAAGATCATAAATGTCCTGAAAGCTTGTAAAGCCAATTAGAAAACCCAAATCCAATGCTCAAATATGATGTCCTAATCTCAAACAAAACTTTTCTTTTTTGAAGGAAAGAAAAAGAAGTTTACTATGCAAGCAAGAAATGAAATCTAGAAGCTAATCTAGTGTTCTTCTTTTAGTATATGCAACGAAAAGAGACTTCAATGAGCACCCTAACTTTCAAAAAATAAGAAATCCTTATTTAAGCACAACCAACAAGCAAGAAGCGGATGAACAATAAAAAATACTAAATAAACTTTTGAAATTCCACTCAAATCAATCTTAAACCATCAAAGCAGCAAGCCACACACATCAGATTCAATAACACAAGCCTGATAACATAATTGAAAGCAATCAAAATTCCATTTTTTTACAAAGAAAAATGAGGAAAAAGAGTTTTGGACTAATGCCTACCTGGCACCGCGTTTCGTAGGTGTTGTCAGAGCGTTTCCAAGACAACACCTCTCCTTTCAAACTAGATACAAGCAGTGGCACCGCTTACTGCTCACTATGTTCAGGTGGTGGCACCGCTCCTCATACATAGTATGGGTGTGGTTCCTTGTAGATGGCCAAAACAAAAAAAAGAATGATGGATCAAGTCAGAAAATACTAGATCAAGGCAAATACTATCGAATTGAATGTGGTAACAGAGCATAAAAGACCGAGATGACTCAGATCTGAACAGATATGGAAATTTCAAACCCAAATAATACAAATCAGAAAGTAGATCTAACTGAAAAGAGTTGAAGAAAATAGAGCCTGGATTCGGACAAGAGTTGCAGACTGAGGAAGATCACAACAATTGAATACTCTACTCCCCAGTGGAGTTACCAGATTTGTTAGCTGGAATATTTCACCTCCTGCGGACAACAAGGTGTTCCACTGGTCTGAATGGTTCAGATCCAGAACAAATAGAGGATAGAGGTTGAAGAATATCCCTAGATGCTGTAGATATTTGGAATACAAGGCTTTGACAGTTCACCCGTGTACCTACAAAAAATCTCAACATGAAACGGATCAAAGCAACCAGAATATGATCTACTAATCTATGCTAGTGACTAAGGAATCCAACAACATATATATGCGGAATCACAACAACAACATCATATGTGGGACATAAATAAACTTGCATTATAAATATGAAGAAGCTTACAACCGAGCCTTAGTGTTGACATGCATCTCCATGAAACCAGCTCTTCATCCCCAAAATCTCCGACTCTAGCTCTCTATGCTCTCTCCAAATGATCTTGGGCCAAGAATCAATCCAACATCATAACAATACCTTCCATGTTCTCCCCTCAACCATGGCTATGAGCTCATATTTATAGGGCTTTAATGGATAGAGATGGTTGAGAAATTAGTGGGTGAGGTGGCCTCTAAGATCCTAGGATGAGGGATCTCGAGCTCAACCAACCCACAGCAGTAGGGATAAGGCAGTACACGAGGCTTATCATCTAGAAGCCTCGAGAAACTTCTCTTTTTCCCTTTTTACCCAAAGTACCGTGCTTCTCCTTCTATGACAGAGCGGTTCTGGTAATAAACGCCTATGGACCAAGGGAAATGGGCGGTGACATCGCTTGTGGACAACCGATGAAAGGCGGTGCGAGCAGGGGTACCACTCCTGGATAAAGGGGCATGCACAGTGCTGGGAATTTGTATGACAGATTGTTGAAAAACCATTTAGTTTCCACTCCAGAAGCTAGGATTTAGGGCAAGTAGGTATGCCAAATGTCTTATCACATGATGGTGACAGGATTTTGGTATAACATCTATCTAACCATGGCCCCGGTTCTCAAAAAAACTCCTTGAAGAAGAAGATACAGGTCTCCCAAAAAAAGGATTTTTGGTCAAATTAGTCATAATTGCTCTAGGGAAATGTCTTCCATAATTTGTGGGTTGAAGAAAATGACCGCATCACATGGTCATCCTGTAGGTGTATGTTTTGTCTACCTGACCATGTTCTCACATTGGTTTGATAATTCTTGATGAAGATGATATGGATTTGCCAAAATAGGGTTTCAGGCCGTCTTACATGAAAGTTCAGTAAAATTCCCACCTAGGGAAAATGAAGATGATTCTGGGAGTGAAATCAGCATAGGCGTGCTTATTAAGGTGTAATACATCATCTAGTAGCATTATTTCAGGTTTTGGGTGAAATGAAAAATCCACCCTAGGTTTTGGACAAATTGTCTAAGTATGGAAATACTGGTAAAATATTCCTAAGTGGAATCAAGGGAATGCGTGCCACCTCTCATAGGATGATGATAAAATTATCTAAAAGTGATAGGCTCTAGTATGTTCATTTGCACTATCCCAATAAAATGCCCACCAAGGTTAGATGATGAGGTTTCATGAGAGAAGATTGGCATGGTTGAGTCAGGATGATATTCCTCACATTGTCGATGTCTCACTCTCCAAGTTTGATGAAAAAAATACAATCACCTTGGTGGCTTAGGGTTTGAAGAGATTTGTCTAAGTGTCAATAAGCAGTTTGAAAGACCACTTTCAAATGCCTACCAGATGTTGAGTATATGTCAATCATCAATTGGCATGGATTTGTTCTTTTTTGAAATGGGTATCCAGCCATACTTTCAGGCTGACTTACAATGGTCACATATGCAAAATATCAATCTGCCAAAAGTAGGAAAAATACTATTTTTCATATTGAGAAACACAAGAAAATTGCCTAAGTGTTGAGAACAGGATTTTGAGCGGTCGTTTGGAAATGCCCACTAAGGACTGTCCTTGTGAAAATAAATATATCAAATGTCATGGATCAAAGGCCACCTGGACCAGTTATCCAACACTTAGCCATGTCCAAGAATTTCTCCAAGGTTTATCCTAAAACCCTATGTTGGCAGACTTATAACTTTCTCCTTAGAAATGATTAAGGCAAGCTGAGACCATGGCTAGATAGCCAGTTCAATAAGCTATAACCTGATATGGTGGTGTGGGAATTATATTCAAACCATGAATTATGGAAGGCATTCTCTTAGAGTAGTTTTGATTACTTTTTCAAACTTAGTCAATTTCCAAAGTTTCACAAAGTTGCCATATTTTTCCAGAATGATGTCATATTAGAACATTGACTTCCTGATAGCACCAGAATACCATTATGTGTCTTTCCAGCCTCACCATACATGCCACATCATCATACTTTCCATGTCATTACTGTAGCAGGGATTTCTCCTTGCTACAGGGGCAGGAATGTCTCCCTTCTGTCTATAGGACAAAAGGGTAGGTTCCTGCGTGGATAAATGCTGAAAATAAAAATGGAATGTAAATGACAGTAAGGAAAACAAAGAAAAGCAAAGAAGGAAGAGAAACAATGGTGAACCCCTCTACAAACAAAGGTTAGGGTTCCGCTTCGAAAGACCTACAAACAATGACTAAACTACAGAAAATTGAAATACCTGCAAAACAATGTTAAACATAAACCTGCAAATGAAAGCATGGGTTAGAAAGTAAAGAAGACTAAGAAGCAAATGCAAGAAAGACTAGTTATACCTTCTCTTTGGGTGGAAATGGGCCACCATGCCCTAGCTTGTGGAAGCACCTCTCTTGGATGGGGGAGCTATGGCTCAATGAAGATGGATGAGAGGGAGTGTGGGTGGCTTGAGAGACAAAGGGTCTCAAGGAATCCATGGGCAGCATAACAGTATGCAAGGGAGAAGTGTTTTGAGAGTGACCCCCTACCCTCCTTTTAAACCTTTTTGTGGTTTTAGGGTTTTAAGCCCTTGGTCTGGGATTTAACCCCTTTTTTGGGATTTTAGCCCCTTCCGCCCTAATTTTAGCTCCTTTTAGGGTTTTAGCCCCTTTTTGGGGGCTTTAGCTCCTCGAAGAGTATTTTGGGCACCTTTTTGGGGTTTTTAAGCCCTTTTCTTCATCCTTAGGCTATTTTGAGGGTGTGGGAGTCTAATGGAGGGTCGTGAGATGGTGTCCTTGGGTGGTGTAGGTCATGGAGAGTTGAGTGGGGGATTTTTGGGTTAACAGATTGCCCCCTGATGTGTGAGGGTAGGAGCTCAATGTATGGCCAACAGACATCATAGGATTTGCTGTGTAGAGGTGGTGCTTCCGGGGCTGGGGCATGGTGGCTTTTGGTTTTTGTATTATTATGGTTCCCATCAATGGGTGAGATATAATAAATGTGTGACATGTATATGGATGAGGTGAGCATCTGCATGCTCATGACAATGTCAAAAGAATAATTTTATCTATGCTCTAAACTACAAGAGCCGATCATATACAACTGATGTTACAATAATGGTTGCCTCCATGTGAGGCTGAATAGAATGTTGATCTGGTACATTGGACCCATGGCATTCTCATGGAATGCTATATCTTCATGACTGAGGGTTTGTTGGATCTAGTACATAGCTATGTGGACTCATTGATTGAGAGTCAGAGTCTCCGTGGTACAAGTATGTTGCATCAATCATAAAGGTATATCGAAGCACTGCTGGGGCTTTTGAATATTGTCTCCAACGCAACCCGGCAATCACAAGGGACATAACTTGTTTAGGTCCCTCAAGTAGACTCATCAATGTGCTAGATTCAGGTGACATCCAGGGTCTTTGACCAAGTACTGTGCGGACCAAACCCTGTATGAATCTCAACGATGCAATGATGGAGTTGTAGTCGAGCACATGAGAAACAACCATCCCAAGAGGCACTAAGGGATCCTCTCAAGTGGTCCAAGGAACTCATAAATGATGTTAATGAAACCAAGATACAGGGACCTTTTGGTATATACTCTGGAATATGTGTGTTGGCATCGACAGAGGGAGACATACCCCTAGTCAAGGCAATGATGTTTCCTTGACCAGGAGTGCGAGGGAGATAACTAAAAGGTGTGAAGAAATCTATGGATTGACTCACTGAATTGGGGGGGGAGGGAGGAAGGATAGAATTGAACAGGGGCAGGGGGAGTGGTGGTAGATTCAAACTTCCTTTGCTCAGAGTATGATGGCAGGGTGGACCAGGCAACAAATGAAACTAACTTCATGGGAATGGGATCATAGCTGTAATACCGGGAATGTCACTGCAGATGGGAAATACTTGGAGTAGGTGGACACTTTTGATATTAATGGGATCCAAGGAAGACACATTGCAGAGTACTCTGAACAAAGGCAACCCAATGTGGGAATTCTGTCGAGCTATTTTCTATGGGGTGGTGTCTAGGGACACCATTATGGTATGATCTCGTGGATTTTTGGCGAGCCCGAGAAGGTAAATGCTTGATGGTGCTTTCAATTTTAGAGAGTCTGAAAGTATGAAGAAGACTCCAGTGGGGGATATTTTTCGTTGGTAGTCTCCTGTGCCCGAAAAATGATAAAAGTATACATAGGAGAGCTCGCCCATCCTATAGGGGATGGGAGACTTCTTTACCATTGGTAGTCCAATCAGGTCGAAAAAGGTTAAACCTATATTGACTGGATGGTCATTTAGATACTTTTACGAGCATGAATGAAACCAAGTTTGCTCGACAATCATTTCTTGATGAGAAGGCTAGAACAGAGCTTAACGACAACTAGTGGTGAGATTTTTCGTAAAGTGCATCCCCTCTGCCTAAGAAAGCATAAAATTATGCAGAGGGGAACGCTCTTGGCTTGAATACACCAAGGTGGTCCTTTTCAATTGATGGTCTACATGGTCCACAAAAGGAGGTAAACGCGACGATGTAGATGCCCTTTCCTATACTTTAGCGAGTGAGAAAGGGAGTAGCTGTGCTTGACAATCTTTTCATTGTTTTTAAGAGTTTGAAAAGAGCTTAAATGAAACTTAAGTGTGGTCAACCAATTGCAATGGCACAGGTAGTGCCCCTTGTCGGGACGGTGGACAGAAGTCCAAAGGTCATCCACGCAGTATGGATGGAGCAGAAGGCTCTCAAACATACCAATACATGCGCGAGATAGATCACGGTAGATGCTCGCGAGTCGGTGCGGCAGAGGCATGTAAACCAAGGTGGCTCTTGGACAGAGATTAGGAGAGTGTGTGTGTGTGTTGCGGTGTACAGACTTGACTACATATGATGTGAGTGCAAGTCCGAGGGCAGTTATATGCCAAATATGTACAATAAAAGTAAATCATTTTGTGGACAATGGTCTTGAAGTCCGCGTAAGGTGTGGTGGATGAAGGAGACAACTATGTGTTAAAATACAAAATAAAAGTAAAAATGACATTCCTTAACGGGCGGTGGCCCGAGAACCCACATGAGTAGCGGTAGGAGAGAGTGATACAAGTACAGGTCTGCAAATACTTGCATCACCATGCTGTGGCTTGTAAATCGAGGTAACTTATGGGAAATGGTCCCAAAATTAATTTGTTAAACATGAGATGATGGTCTCATCAGGAGATGGAAATTTGAGACCGAAGGTGTGAGAGGTGTCTCGAACCGATTCCGAGTGACTATGGATTAGCAGTTGATGGTGCTGCCCCTAACTTGTGCTAAAAAACGTTGAAAAACAAGAAAGGGAAAACAAAACTATGCTATAAGGGACTCATAGTGGTTATATCAGGCATAGAATCTGTTGAGGTGGAGCCCATTGTGGGGCTTCTTCAAGAGTCAACCGTCTGAGTCAGCGAAGAGGTATGCCCCCTTGCCGAGACGAAGGTCATTGGCAAGGGGAGATGATGAAATCTGGTCTTTTATGGGAAGAACCGATTCCACACTATGGTTTAAAGGGAATGGGGTAAAACTGAAGGCGGTCTTACATATATCTCAGTCATTGCGTAAATGGTGCCAGGATAGATCAGATGGATCTTCCATAGCCGATGAGGCGAAAGGGAAACTGGTGCTAGATATCATGAAAATGGTATTGGTTGTGGCTTTGGTTTCCTTGTCCCCAGTCTCTGTTGGAGGAAGAGGGGCAGGCCTAGAGACGGGAGGAGTCTTTGATGGAACTAGAGGTAGGTGCAACATCATCTCAATTGGTTGGACAGGAGTCAACACATCTTGGGGCCTCAAAGGTAGGGTAGGTGGTTCAAGGTACCACACAGGATCTCCCAATCTAAAATCCTATCGATTGAGGGTAGACAAGGCAGAATTACTCACGATCCCAGATGGTAGGAAAAGTAAAAGGAAAATAACAAGGAAAAGGATCGTGTTAAGTGGGAATGAACCCCACTGTTTCCCTGGTAACTGAGGTTGAGGTTGCGACTGAGGTTGCGACAGTGGCTGGGGAAACAATGGAAGAGACAGGTATGATGGACCGTCAGTGATGGTGGAGACAAGAGGGTCTATAGAATTGGACATCATGTAAATGGACATGGTGTCTGAAGAAGGAGGTGGGGGGTGAACTTCTTCCATCAGGGTGATCTCAAATTCAAGGGAATGTTGTCTAAGGTTGGCTAAAGCCATTCAAAACTTGGGCAAGTCTTGGAAGTGGTGAGAATAGTGTCCATACAATCCAAAAAGGGTGCAAGCATGGTTTGTACTCAATGCCTTGTTCCTGACTATTGGTGCGGTTGGGAGTTCATCCATGGGGATGTTTTCATTTATATCCATGGCATCTAAATGTGCATGAATCATAGGGATTTTAGGGAAATTCTGAGTTGGATGGCCCTGTTGCTCGTAGACGATGGAAGGTGGAACTTGTCATGGCTCTGCGTTGGCTTTGGAATTCTTTCCCCTGGACCTTTTTGGGTGGGGCGGTGCAGGTGTGGGTGTAGTGGTTAGATTTTGCGAATCGGGTGGAGGGTGAGACTCGACCGCGATGGGTTGCACCAGGGTTAAAACAACCTGGGGCATTGCTGGTTGAGCCGGTGGATCAAGATACCACACTAAAATTCCCAACGTAAATTTGGGTAGGCTTAAGGTGGCCATGACCAGCTTGCTCATGACACCAAGCGGGGGGAAGAGGATGGGAATCATATGGACTGGAGATGAGCCCAGATAACTCCCTGCTGGTTACATGTGGGGATGTGGTTGTGGTTGAGGCTGTGTGTAATGCTGCTGTTGTGGGTGATGTTGCAGCTACTGTTGGTGTTGTGGCTATGGACGATGTTGTGGTTGTGGTTGGGGCTGTGGCTGCGGTTGTTGTTTGGGTGCAGCGGTGCTGGATGAGACCATGCACAAGTCCGTAGTCTCATTTTGTATTGGTGGTGGTGACATAGAGGGGAAAGGAGCTGTCATGGTGCTATCAACAAACAACCCAGGGCCCACATTCAACAACGGGGAGGCTAGTGTGTTGTCAACCATAGTGTTGATTGCAGGGACGACATTAGCGTGTGTGGTCACCCCTTGTGGCTCAATGGTGGTGATGGTAGGGATAATGTTGGTGGGTGCTGTTAAACCTTGCGGATCATGATAAGTGAGTTGATCAACTGTCACAATATTCCCTTCATGGGGGGACATCATGAGACCGAAGAAAGTTGACGCGACAACTCACATGGCGTACATATAACTTCTCCTGAGGAGAAGGTTATAGTCCAGTTGGGCGTTGAAAACCTCTATGTCAATCAGCACTGTCTTCCTGGCTAATGTGATGGGGACGTGGGGGAGGATTCCTTGGGATTTGGTAGGATGGCCATCATAAGTCCGTAGAGTTATGGAGGATGGTTGCAGAATTGGTGATCCAAGTTTCTACCAAACAAAGGTAGACATAACACACATGGATGCCCCCTCATCCACTATGCACCGATGCACAACCAGGTTCTGGATAGACACTGGGATTTGGAAGGAAATGGTGGACGGCATGTGTGGTTTTCCATTCTCCATGTCGAATGTGATCAACTTGGAGTCGAAGGGGTCTACTGCCCCAAGGGAGGCTAGTAAGGCTTTCCGCTGCGTTGGGCATGTTTTAAGTACCTGAAGAGTGGACATGGAGGTTGGTGTTTGGGTCAAATCATCCACAATGCTATAGCTGACTACAGCTCTAGCCATGGCGTTATTGGCAATCCTGCATACGAGCGGGGGGCATGGGAATGGGGGTAACTGAAGAGTTAGGTTGACGTTTTTGGACATTGATGTCGCTAATGTGTCAGTGGGTTCAGTGGTGGTACCGTACTGATTCCGTCGATTTTGCAAGTTGAATTCTTCAGTTGTCATGGCTAGCAGGTGGTGAACACCTGTTTTGGCCATGGGAAGTGCCCTCAGAGTGTTGGGATTGGGTTGGGGAGGAGGTGTGGTTTCCACCAACCCTTGGACCGGTAGTGGGTTTTGAAGCACCATAGGAGGAGGTCCTTGTGGTGCTGGGTTGGGTTGGGCTTGATTTGCAGCATTGGCAGCCTGTTGGGCCTCATTTTGAATGGCCTTCTTAGCTCGACCCATGAGGGGGCACTCGAATGTGCAGTGCCTATAAACATCATAGTGTGCATGGTTGGTTTGTGCGCAACGAGGCGTTACGTCTTGGTGCATTCTGTCATGGGGGGTTTTGAGCTGGTCGGTTTACCGCGACATTGTTGGGAGGGTTCGGTTGTTGACCACCTCCCTGCGGTTGGTTATTGCCTTGGTTGCAGGGCCAGTTATTTCTAGCTTTCCCTTGTTTATTGTTGGGGGCAGGGTGGTTGGGATAGTTTTGTTGTGCCGCACACTTGTCCCAATGGAGTGGGTGGAGTGGGGGCGGGGGCTTGAACTAGTTGCACTGGTGGTGCATAATAGATTTGTGGGGGTGGCGATGCCACAAATGTGGGCATTTTCCCCACATATTGCTCTGCTGGCCAAGCCATGGCCCGAGTCTACTACGGTGGCATAGGTTGTGCATAGGAAGTTGTTGCTCCAGACTGGGACATCATTCTTGCATAGTCCAGAGCTTGGTTTTGGTAAGAAACATTAGCAGTGTTGCTTGGTTGTGATGGAACTGCAGGTGGGGTTGGTCGGTGTTGTGGCTTTTGGGAGACCGATCCTATGATGCCATCTCTAGCATGGGATGCCCCTGGTGCATTGCGGTAGGAGGTACTCAGGCGGGTAGCATCTGGAATGACGGTGTACAGATATCCAGACTGAGTGTAGATCAGGTCAAACTGTTGAGCTTTCAGTATGGCCTCTTATTCAGATTGAGGATGTTCAGATGCGACATCCTTTGCTATGGGTGGGAGCAAGGTATTAAGGAACCAATCCAAGAAGATCCTGTCGTTAAGTTGGATTTTGCATAGGCTATGGCGTCACCGCCACTCATGGATATGGTCGGTTATATGGGTGGCAGTGTTTTGACAGCAGGATAACAAGATCTCCACCCCCTCGTCATATCTGACGGGGAGTTGGAAATACTGTAGGAACATGAAGGCTAGGGAGTTGAAGTCCGGGTATTTGGCTTGCGGTAGCTCAATGTACCATTTGGACGCAACACCTATGAGGGTGCATTGGAATAGCCTCAGTTTGATGGAATCACCTACGATGCTGTTTGACAAGAACCATAGATGGAATGTCATTATGTGGTTTTGGGGACATTCCCCTGCTTTGCCTTCAAACTTGGGGATGTCTGATGGTAGCTTAGTTGGCATGGGTGGCCAGAAAGCTTGGTGGTGGATGGGGTTGTTTGTTAACCGAGCCAAATTAGGCAGGTTAAGATGAGCCATGAATGGCATATTTGACCCCAGGTTGATGTGGGATGGAGCTACGCTGGTGGTGGGATTTGCAAGTGCATAATGCATCTGCACAGCTGGGGGCACTTGTGGTGGCACCATTGTAGATGTTCCAATGCCCCCAAGTGTTGTGGGGGGAACAGTATGGGTGGTGGGGATATTTCCCCCATGTATATTCCTCACAGGTGACCCAACTCAGTTCATGACACTGAGAAAGCCTTAAAATTTACCAATTTACACTAAGTACAAACAAATCTGTAGTCTTTGAGGACATAAGTCCCTGACTGCTTCAACTATGGGAAGTACTTGGGCTCTACCCAGAAACTCATTGTGAGGAGTACCACATGAACCCCAAAGTAGCTGGCCGCTGAGAGGAATTTCCAAGCGTAACGGGAAACTACCCCTTCCGATTGAGTAGAAACACCTGTGAGGAAAAAGCCAAGCGCCATGAGAGAGAACAGACCATGTATATGCCACAGCGTCTAGGTTATCTTCCATGCCTTGACCTCTCATATCGGTATCATTCACAAGCACTGCCCCTTAATGATTTCTCATTTTTAGATTGATAGTTTCCCCTTAAAGATCGTGTCTATCCATAAGCATTGGGATGGATGCGTGCATTGTCTCTATCCCTTCATGTTCCTACCCATGCCCATGCCTTTACCGCTTCCTTTGAATAATAATAGCGGGCTTGGATAGGAAACCCTACTTCACTTTGAGGGGGGCATGGATATAAGATTTACATGTTGGTCAAATATGAACAACAACAAGCTCAAGAGGATGCATGGTATCACTTCCAATTCGTGGGTGCAGGAAGCACATTGTCGTATTGATCCAAGAGTTTTTCTTATCAAACATGTCGAGCCGACCGACCCGATATCGAATTTCGTCTAAACAAGTTGTCGAAAGTAAGCAAAAACTTATTTGTATTGTGGTTTGGCCCTTGACATGACTTGCAAATGGTATGGGAATAGGGCATGATGATGATCAGGGTTGGAATTTCATTTCATCTTGGGTTGGAATTTTAGACTAAGTTTTGTTTTTTTACGTTTTGGGTTTTTATTTTTCAAAACATATAAAGTTTTATTAAAAAAAAAGTTAGTGTAAAATGTTTTCATTAATAATTTTTTATTAAAAATTTTAAGCAATAAAAAGATTATTTTTTATTATATACTAAAAAAAATCTAATAAAGATATTTACCAAATATAACACAAATCATAAATGACACCCTCTAACATTATGCAATATACACCCACCATATCCATATTACTTGCAATTAAAATTTGGGTTTAGAAACCACTTTCATTAAAGTTCAACCTCTAGAAAAATTAAGAAAAAATTAACAGCGACTTATAGAAATAGCTAAACATAAAAAATACGTCATTAATTTTTTACCAAAATTAAAACATCACTTCCTCTCACATATGGCAAATTAGTATGCATTTAGGAGGTACTCACACCTCTCACACCTGGCAAATTAGTATGCATTTTGGAGGTTATACACACCGCTTGGAAAGGTGCATTTAAAACTAAAAACCATGGTTTTGTTTTTAACTTGGATGAAAAACTATGAAAATCAACCCCAATTCTAATGTAAGAAATGATTATAATTCAATGGTTATATATAAAGGTTTCAATTATATCTAAATAAATTTTAATACCAATGAAATTAATTATAGTTAAATAAATTTTAACAATACTCAATATTTAAAGCATAATATATATAACCAGATTGATTTTTATATTTAAAGGGACTTTTATATTTAAATGGATTGTGTGGCTATGGAAGGGATTTTTGTTGGCTTTTATATTTTGAAGGGATGCTAAATGTGTCTCTATGGAATTTTTAAAAAAAATTCCTTGTAAGATTAAGTAATAAACTTTAAAAATAATGCAGGGGATTGCATACTCTTATGAAATGTATAGACGAAAGAAGAGTCAAATAGAAGAAACTATAAAGTAAACCACCTTATAAAACAACTCTATTACATCATAGTCAAATATTATTGGGTATATTTTAGGACCCTCTCTCTTACATCTTAGTGCAACCTTTGGTGCCTTAAAACATTATTCAGCTAGTCCAATTAGGGTTAAGAAATGGCTAAGGCTCTACTTTGACTACCTCTTCTCCCAAGTAAGAAACAAAATCAAATTTATGGTAGGGA
>LPNX011030100.1:284414-303825 GCA_001517045.1 Pseudotsuga menziesii | reverse complement strand
AGGAATTATTAAGGGATAACATCCCAATAATGGCGTTATTCTATGCTATGTCCTTCCTTACAAAACTCATTAGAAAAGGCCATTTAGCAATTTCTAGTTGCATATATACTCCATTCACCAGTATACTATAATATCTGGTACTAAGAGATGTGAGGAACTACAATCAATATTGGTTAAAATAGAGAAGTAACAGATGGAGGTTGGTGAGTTGATATTTGAGACCGGTTATTTTACCCTATAATTGCAAAGTTTAGGGATCCATACAGACGGCCAGGTCCATGACGCTTATAATATGGTGGAGAATGAGCAAGAGAATAATTTATGTTAGCTGTAGATTGAAAATGTTGGAAAAGGGTTATATGGAACATACTGTGTTTCCAACATAGTTTTCTCCAACTACTAAAACTGGAACAACTCATTAACATGGCAATTATTAACATATACACGCACCTAGATAATAAGTCCAGTTGAAGGATGTCATGAAGTCCATTTTACTTTGTAAATGGAAGGACCAAATTCATGATATAAGCATGTCATTGAGTAGTTGGTATGTAGTTACAGCTAACAAGGATCTCAAGGAATATGTTAGCCACTCAAGATTCTCTACTTTGGACATTATCTAGGATTTTTCCACGTGTGACTCTATTACCTTCCCTTGCTACATTAAGGTGCTCCTAATTCTTATAGATTTTTCCTCTACTAAATTTTCTAGGTTCTACCATTTTGATCAGTCCACCCCTTATTAGGATTTTTTAGTGTATCTTTCTTAATTTTGGAGATGCTCTGGGAACTCTCTCATTGCTGAGATGTATCTTTCGTGCAATTGATTTGTTGGATATTTGAAGATCGAGGTGCATGGCACTAATATTACTAATAGAAGGTAGAAAATTTACAAAATTTACACTACATTGTCAAATTTGCAATTTTCCATGACACAATTAAAAATGACTAACATAAATGACTAATTCATATTCTTCTAGCTAGTCATTTTTTATGCCGTGACTAAATTAGTCGTTTATGTTAGTCATTTTTAACTCTGTCACTTATTATCTAGTCATATTTGTTAACCGATGACTAAATTAGTCGTTTATAGTTGGGTCAATCAAAATTGCTCATATTTAGTAGTAAATCACTTTGAAAACACTTGGTGAATAGAATTTTTTAGTCACCTTGTTAACTCGAAAAATCCCTCACTCAGCTCTCCATGACCTACACCACCCAAGGACACCATTTCATGACCCTCCATTAGACCCCCACACCCTCAAAAAGGATTAAGGATGAAGAAAAGGGCTTAAAAACCCCAGAAAGGAGCCTAAAATACTCTCCTAGGAGATAAAGCCCCCCAAAAGGGGCTAAAACCCTAAAAGGAGCTAAAGTTAGGGAAGAAGGGGCTAAAAACCCAAAAAAGGGGATAAATCCTGGACCAAGGGCTTAAAACCCTAAAACCCCAAAAAAGCTATAAAAGGAGGGTGGGGGGTCACTCTCAAACACACACCTCTCTTGCATACTATTATGCTGCCCGTGGATGCCTTGAGGCACCTTTGCCTCTCAAACCACCCACATCCCTCTCTCCTCCATCCATTCTCCCCATTGAGCTTGTTGAGGCCTAGAAAATTGCAGGAGACAACAACAAGGGATTCTCCCCAGTAAGAGTTCCCAACTAGCCCATTACTGTTTGGTATGGGGAATCTATCTGGTTTGCGGTCCGACTACCGTAGGTCAAGTAACCAAAATAAATGGTTTTACCGGTTACGGCCCGGTCCACCATGTATCCTTTTATTTTTTTAGTTTTAAGTATGATATGCAAGTGCCTATATAAGAATGCAGATTGATAGAGAATACGAGGAGTGGTCACAATGTGATGCGCAGGTTTTTACCTCTCGTCTTAAATCTCTCGCATCTAAATAACACACAGCAAGAAAACTAAAACTAACTTAACTACACTGTCCCTTGGGAGCAAAATTATCGTTTAATGAGTAATGTATTACTGTTCATGCATTAAGAAAAATAACAGGTAGTTGTTCTTTATTACAAAACACATAAACATGAATAGATAGTTGAACAACAAGATAGCTCAATGTTTATGAAAAGCATTCATTACTCATAGTGGAAATTCCATAAAATAAACTAGAGAGCATTCATACAAGAACCTAAGTTCAACAAGTTAGAACAATCTCACAATTAATGGATAAAAGCTGAAAATGAAATAGTTCCCCTTCAACAACATCCATTGCACAACATTTGAACATTCCACCAAAGCTTTCTCCAATAGGAAAAATTGTAATTATCTATTGCAAAAAGAAATAGTTCTTCTTACAACATGTTCTTACAAGTCTAACTGGGAAAAAGTCCCTCTCTTATCAAAACTATCCTATACTTATACAAAAAGTAAAACTTTTGGGCTGCCCCAAATGACTGTTGGGCTTCCGCAGTGTTTCAACTCCCAAAATTTCTCCTATAATGCGTGCTCACACATTTTACAATATATTACATTTAAAACAAAAATTAATAAAGCACTTCTAAGTAGAGGGCCCCGCTTGATCATTTAATAACTTTTTCCATGCTTGGGTTCTGCCGCTATGCTTTCAAATTCTAAAGGTTCAAGAAAGCGAATGTTGATCTCATATTTAGCAGCCTGATTTTTAACTACTTCGATTTTGGTTGGGCTTAAACACAGCTGATCCTCAAGCAAATGGATGTTGACGGCTGCATGAGCTACGACATCTTTCAGAATCTGCTCATCCAAGTCTTTGACTTGTTGTATCTTTTGCTCATCCTCCTGATACCTGCTTTGTAGCATTTCTGTGAGTAGCTCATGCTCTTGTAATGCCTCTAGTATTTGTTCTGTAGCCACTTGACATTTGTTGTAGGTGACCAACACCCTTTTGCAGTATTCAGTACAAGCCCCTCTTGTCTTCCTCACAACTTTCTTGAACTCCTCTGCTGTATTTATTGCAAATTCCAACAAGTCATAGTCCTGATTTAGGCTGCATTGATCTTTAGCTGGTAAATCTGTAGGAATTTCTTCACTGGTCTCTATCCTTCCAGTCAGGACTTCCAAAATGTCCTTAGACCTATCTACAAAATATGAGGTAGTCTCCAAAATTTCCTCCAATCTGTTATCTATTTGCAAGACTTTACATCTTTCTTCTTCAATAGACAACTGCAGCTGGTGCATTCCTCTTCGATGGGTTAGGACATGTCCCTTTAGAGGTTGATATTAGTTTGTTTTTCACTGGCATCCTTCAGTGATGCTGCTAATGAATTAATCTGTCCTTCAAAATATGCTACCGACACTTGGAATTGCTTTTCTTTCTCTTCCATAGTAGCCCCTTGTGCCTCCAACTCTTGTACTTTGTTCTGTAGCTGGTCCTTTTCTGCACTAAGAGTTTCATATGCTGTTTTGAGGTCATCCTTTTCTGTCTTCAGCACCTGATGTTCTTGCTGTAACCTTTGCAATTCTGCTATGTTATTCTGAGCATCCTTACCTGTTCTTTCCATCTAAACTTCCAAAGTCATCTTTTTTTCTTTAAGAGTCTGAAGTTCTACTTTTGAAGTCTTCACTTCATTTTGCATGTCTTCAAATTTCCTCTTAAGTTTATAACCTTCATTTCTTTCCTTATTCAAAGTTTCCTTCAACTGAGCTACATTCCTTTTCAACTGCTCCAGATCCATCATCAGTCTATTTACATTATCTTCAGTGGCTTGTGTCAATGCCACTCCAGCTTTTGCTGTTAACCTCAAATCTACATCTGTCCCATGCACCAAAGTTTTATTAGTGACCATCGTGCCTGGTTTCCCCCCTGTTTTGATTTTTCTCTCAGTCCTTTTGACAATCCCCTTCTTCTCTCTGTCATAAAAAATGGTGCTAAAATATGGGACTTCTTCTCCTTTTTCCTGTACAAAAGGTATCCGAATCAATTCATAAAAAACCACTTGTTCTTGAGTGTTTCCAGAAATTGTAGCAGGCTCCTCGGAATCAAGATTATCTTGTCCCTCCCCCTACTTTGTTTGATTTTGTACTTCTTGGATGTCTGTTGGGTCAGTAGTTTGCTGGTCTATTGTAGATCTTGTCAGCCTCAGACCTTCAACTTATTTTTGTTTCTTCTTCATCTCTTCATCTTCTTTCTTCTTTCTTTCTTCTTCTGTCTTCTTTGCAGCTTCCTCTGCATTCTTTACTGCTTCCTCTGCAACTTTCTTTCTTTCTTCTTCTTCATTCTTAAGCCAACTCTTATCCTCCTGTGCTAGTCTCCTAGCATCCTCTTCTCTTTTCTTGGCCTCCTCCTCTTCATCTTTCTTTTGCGTGGTTTGGCCCTTACCTCCCTTAACGGTGATCTTCTGTTTAAATCTTCTCTTCAATGCAGTCATATTCCTTGCATTCCTGAAGATTTCTTCATCTTTGTCCCAGAAGTTTGTATATTCAAAGTGAACATTTTCCTCTTTGTAATGTTCTGCAACCTTCTTCTGGGAGTCATTTGTATGGAAGCTCATCTCTCCAAAATGAAACTGCTCCAATTCCTTTATAAATTCAGCAGCTCTTTTAATATTTGTAAATTTGTAGCTTCCCAGCCTGAAAGGTATGGCAGGATAGGATGCCTTCTAGTGTTCAAATAGGAAACTTCCTACACCATCTAGGTACACTTTCTTGACTGCTTCTTTATGCACCACATAATCAGTGGCATACTTGGGGAGCAAAGAAGGTTCCCTGGAGCAACCATACATCTTGATGTACATATTTTTGTCAATCAAATAATAATTTGCATGTTTCTCGATGAATTTAAATGCCTTTTTAGACATACAGTTGCATTCTGTTAGAAAGATCAAATTGTGTAAAGGAATAATAAAATGTTCACATATTTCTCTATAGTGGCTGTAATACTTATGTGCCCAAAATATTTTGTATGCAGTGTACACAGGGGTTCTGTCCCTGTTCCAAATGTATCTTAAGGCTGGAAATGGCTGGGTACATAGTATACAGTCCACCAAGATGAAAATCATATAAAACTCAGATTTCTTCTGGGACACCCCTCCCAGAGCCAAAGAAATACAAGCTGAGAGGCTGTTGGCCACAATGTTTTCCCAATTGAATACAGTACCCTGGGTGGCCACATAGAAAATAAAAGGGATCTATCCCAACTTGAAGCTCTTACCATGATCTCTCCCAGACACTCTGTTCAACATCGATGCGATAAACCTATAAAGTGTCCTAAGAGTAGCTGTATCATACTCTCCTGACGGCCTGGTTCGAAAGTTCTTCCCAGGTATCATCATCCTCTGTACTGTTTCAACCAGGTCCAAGTTTATTTCTTTCAACCAATCTTTAGTTAGGTAAAATTGTGCTGGGGGTAGGTGATATGCCAATGAGACATAACCAGGACTGTAGGCAGCATAACCCTATTTGGCAGTATTGGCTAAAATCATAGTGGTCAGATCATCCTTAGGTAGAATCCAACTAATCACCTCTGAGCATGGGAACAACTCAGGTCTAGTGGCTATCTTCATAAGAGATGACTACTCTATGTTGGCATATATGGTCAACTCTTCAAATCCAGCATCGAGAACATTTTGATTTGAAATAATCTGAAATATTTCACCCCACTCATAATCAGGCTCTACCCCAGTGGTAGCTCTAGTGTCTTCAAAGATATATTCTACCTTGGTAATGATTTCCACCTCAGGTTCTCCTTCAGCAACAGGGGCTTTCTTTTTCTGTCTCTTAGACATGTCGCCTTTGAAGAGGTTTCCCTATCATAAACCAAAATGCATTTTAGGTTATTTGAGATTTTAATCAGTCTTCGAAGAATAGAGAAAAACTGTATAAACATTTACCTCTTCCATATTCGCAACAGCTAAATCTATCACAATGCAAATGCAAAATTGAGAATAGCTAGCAAGAAAACTTCTGAAAGTTATGTCTAAAAAATCCTAAGTCCATTTGCAACTAAAAATAATCGTGATTGACAATATGCATCATTTAAACCAAAATGCAATCCAACTTCTCACCCAAATCGAAACATCTCCATACAGTAATCGAAACGAGTGAAACAAATCCTCCAGTGTCCAAGAAAAATAGGGTAACTGTCTACGACGGGAAGACAACTGAAAAACCTCACCCTGGATGGCCATAAGAAATCCCACAAAAAATGGTGCAGACAGCGTAACACTTGGCTGCACCAACCTCCTAATCCATCAAACCGGGGTCGAAACTCCATAACGGCTCATATAAGCTCGAGAAACAAAACCCCCCCCACTGTAAATGTTGCGAAACTGACCAATACTCTACACCGTAAGGATGCAAAATCCAACTTAGACGACCGAATACAAATGACGGGAATGCCTAACCAGAGGACAAAACCCTAGTTCCAAAACTAATCAATAAAATCAAAAGAAAGAGAAACCACGGTTGGACTACCTAGAAAACAAACTGCAGGCAATGTGATGGTCTGAAAAAATCCATGGCAACACCCCAAACGCACAAAATCCCGACAGCTAAGCATGGATGCATAGTTCTACAATGAGGATGGAGGAAGATGCAAATTCACAAAGATAAACAACAGAATAATAATCATCCCATATATATAGCTCTCGGTGAAAAAGGTCGGCGGAAAAAAAAAATTCTATCAGACGGCGAAACAACTAAGGCATCGGGCGGTTAATTAATCAGAGAGCCACAACGGCGGGTGACGGACATACTATGGGTTCCGCGGTACAATAAAAACGTCAGGGAGATAACACTAAACTGCAGCTTCAGACTTCAGAACCACTATAGCATCGGATGACTAGTTCAATTGTAAGCCACAACGGTGGGCGTTATAAGGACCAAAAGTTCTACAGACCAGTAAAAAAAATTGGAGAAAATCAAAACAGACCATCAGTGAAAGGAACAGTAAATGGCAGATGGTTAGTCCGCTACGAAGCCACAATGGCGGGTATCAAATAGACTACAGACTCTGTGGCAATCCGAGAACATCGCTGATCAGGAGAACAAAAACTAATCCCCCACTCAAAAGTCAACACAGTCCCAATAGCAAGAAAAGAAAAATAAAAAACCCCATGGAATCGACAAACTAAAGGCCTTCATCGAAATGCTTGCAATCTGCTAGCCGAAACGGCGGCAACACAAAGGACTAACTCTTCGACGGTGATTAAACAAAATGCCCAAATAGAATAAAACAAAAAGTGCGTCGGTGAAAAACAAGGCTTTGGATCGAGTCACTTGTAAGTAAGTTTCCGCAACGGCAGCTGTGTAGACGACTACAGCCCCAACTCACAGTTCAAAATACTTCCAATAGTGAAAAAGGAAATTATCAAAACTTCAAAGCATCAAGTTCAAATCCATAGCATCAACAGACAAAGATAGTCATTAACTCAATTTAACCTCAAAGATCAAAAATTGCAGCAGAGGATAACAAAGTTCAACAATCAGAAGCAAATATAGGCCAGATAGAATTTAAAAGGAGGGTCCAAAATTTTAAAAAATTTGGGAAAACGTTGCAACTGCAACAATTCGCGACTACTTGGTGAACCCAGATCTCTGGAAAATTCTTTTCTTAAGTAACAGATTGTTTAACAATACAACTAACATGTTGAATTCTTCTAGATGTTTGGATTTCCCAAATGGAAAATATATGTACTTTTAATCATTGATAATAGTCCAATTTTAGGAAAATGGAACCCAAGGTTTCAAAGTCAAGATAACTCTTTTGAGGCCAGGAAGATGAGTTTCATTTTTACCTCTGTCTTCGGGTAGCTTCCAGCTAAGATACCATAGGATCATAACATATGGTAAACATAAATATTCATTTGTTCCTCATTCCCATGCCATTTTGCACCTTTTTTGTGCTTTTGGACTTTTTGTCCTTTTGAGTCCTCCTTATGCCTTTCTTTCTGAATTTTTATTCAGGCTCCTCTATCCATAGTGTCCTTTTGTGTGAGAGATGTATTTAATTTTTAGCTCACGGATGGAGAAGAACTTTTGGCAATTTTGTACTTATATGATTTAGTACTTTGTTTTGATACATATTGCTTTATTAGGAGTTTTGAATCTTCTTATCCTTTTGGCTTTCAATTCTTTGCATGGGATC
The DNA here is from genome assembly GCA_001517045.1 of Pseudotsuga menziesii. NCBI lineage: Eukaryota > Viridiplantae > Streptophyta > Pinopsida > Pinales > Pinaceae > Pseudotsuga > Pseudotsuga menziesii. Next base: position 295,741 of record LPNX011030100.1, on the reverse strand, counting down.
ATTTATATATAATATATTGTCTACCCTACTTCCTTTCCATGGGTCTTTTGCTGTCACCCCCTAGGACATTTTTTTTAAGTGTGAGATGGATGGAGCCTCGAAATAGTATTCCAAACCTTTTGATCTTGAGTTATTTTATAGGGATTAAGTAGGACTTCAATGTGTTCATAGCCATTTCAAAAAACTGCTAAACTAGAAGAAATTCTTATCAGATAAAACAATAATACACAGTCTTATAATCAAGGATTTAGTTCATCCAGAACTCTGATGTTCTCCATGCAACCAAAAGTTTGCTTATTTTTATTGAAATCAAACAAAATCTAAATAAAAAAAAACATAAATGAAAATAAATCAAAGTAAACAACCAAATCAATTTATTTATGTACAAGATAATCAAGAAAAATAAAAATTTTAGAACTAAACCACTAACTGGTGAGTTCTCTGCCCACCCCTATAAATATGGCAACTTGTAAGTTAAGGGGCTAGGCTTGACTACAAAATGAGAAAGACCTAACCATTATCTAATTCTACTGTTCTTGAAACAAAAACTACATCTACTATTTTACAATCAATCTCATTAGCCCATGAACATTGAAGGAGATCGAGCTGGGTATCTGATATGCTGCTGGCTTCTTCTGATGCAAAGTTTCCCAGTTCAAGTTCAATTAGATAATTTCCCAATATAGAATTCACTGATTCATTTTTTTCTTCCAATTGCGTGACATTATGTTTCATGTAGGGCTCTCTTAATATTTTAATCTAATTTGGGCTTCCCTTCTAAGGCAACCACAAATGTGACCAATCTGAAGCAAAATACCCATTTAGTCTTGCTGACCAGTCTCAATTCAAAATAAGTCCATAACCATCAAGTATGTCTGCTACCACAATATCAATGTACTGACAGATCTTTTTCTTTGCAGATAATCGAATCAGGACATCCTCCATTTCCCCGACTACTTTCACATTGGTCGTGTCTAACTGAGTAACCTCCCAGGTAGTAGGTTTAGGGTGTCCATTAATCTTTTTGCAGACTGCAAGTGGCATAGCATTTACTGATGATCCTGAATCCACCAAAAAATTATGCACATTATGGTTTAAAATCTCCAAAGTCGGGAGGAATGGTGAGGTTTTAAACCTAGTCTTACCTCTCACACTTGCTTCAACAATCTCTTCTACAGGTTGGTTGTTGGTGGGATGTTCTTCCTCTGGTACTTCAAGTGCTTTGAGATTTTCCTTGACATTACCTGATTTGTCTTCAATAGGCTTAGCAAGCATGTTGACTCGTTTCGGATCTTGACTGCTAATAGTAAGTTTAGGAATTTTATCATCTGTGTTGTTCTTCTGTAGTTTCTTTACATTATCTTGCAATTTCTTGATCTTTGGGAGTATTAAATTGTCTTTATTCACCAAATCCTGGATTCTTGTTGTCACAGTTGTTTCCAATATCTCCTCATGTTTAAGAGTACCTTCTTATGTATCAAAAAGCGATACACAATCCCATAATAACAAAGCATCATTCTCTTGTTTTTCTGTGGATTTACCACCCTTTTCTTCTTCATCATTAGCCTCTATTAATTTGGAATCCAACAGCTGATTCATCACTAATGTCATTGAATTTATCCATTGAGGATTTTTTTTTTCAGAATGGGGCTGCTGGTGGAAAGTGAAAAAGTTATCCATACCTACCTCCGTCAAGTTCATTGATGCAGGACTGTGTGGAGGAGGTTTAGACTGATTGTCATCCTCTCTTCTCTTATAGTAAGGCTTATATGCTTTCTGAGCTTCCTTTTCCTTTTCCAAATCTATTATTCTATTAGAAATTTTATGCATCATCTTTAACATTCCTTCAAAATCATGTGACTTCTCTTCTTTAGGATTAGATAGTAATAAGGATTTCTTCCCAAAACTTTTCTCTCCTAACTGCTCAGGATAATCTTCTATGCTTTCTTTTTCAGCTTCTACTCTCTCAACCTCTTCATAAGTCTCTGATAACGTAGGTTTAACTTGAGCCTTTGAAAACATGGCCAAGTCAGGCCCCAAAGCTGAAGTATAATACTCAATTAGAACTTTATCAGAGGGCTTATCAGCTGCAGAGAAATTCTTAAGATAAGCAGCAAACCTTTGGGTAAAACTATCTATCTTTTCTTTTCTTTCTTTCTTTAACGCGCACAGTCCTTTCATGAGAGATGCATGGGTCTTCTGGGCTGCATATTTGTTTCTGAATATCCTTTCAAAAGTATCCCATTCTAGGATTGAGTTTGCAGGCAGACCAAAATACCATGAGGTTGCTGCTTTTTTAAGGGTATGTGGAAAAAGTCTGCAGACTACATCTTCATGTTCTCCAGCCTTTAGTCCTTCTATGGCCAAGTAGAAACTTTGCAAGTGATCATTTACTAAAATATTTTCACTTGGGTCAAATTTGGGCAGCATTTTATCAAAATCTTGAGGTAAGTCATACGAAGGAGGTGTTAGGTTTAAAGGTTATCTGGCTTTCCAAGCAGGTTGTGGATTTGGTGGGTTAGGTGGCTGATTAGTGTTTACGCCTTCCATGAGTCTGGGTGGAGAGTGAGGTGGTGAATGAATAGGAGTATGAATGGGTGAACAAAAAGGTGTGTTTGGGCCCACTTGATTCAAAGGCTGAACAACTTCCTGCAAGGCTGTTTCTACCAATTCTTCCAAATCTCCAACCAAAACTGTGTCTTCCAATATAGGAAGGTCTTTCTTCTTGTACTCTCTTCTGGGTAAATCAGGGATAGTTGGTAATCCTCCAATACTTTTCACATATTCCCTAGTATGTCTTCTCAGATCATTAACAACTTCGTTGTCCATAGAATACAAGTGTTCTTTTCGCTTCTGTTCAGAAATTGGATTGGGAAATACACCACTTTCTAAACTATCACTGGTGGAGTAGTTTTGAGGAAATGGGTTTCCTTGGCCAACCATGCACTGCCTGCCCTCCTTCTTATGCCAAAAACTGTTGAGGCCTCAAAAATCATAGGCAACAACAGTAAGGGATTCTCCCCAGTAAACGTTTCCAACTAGACCATTACTATTTGGTATGGGGAATCCATCCGGTTCGCGGTCCGGCTACCGTAGGTCTAGTAACCAAAATAAAGGGTTTTACCGGTTACGGCCTAGTCCACCGTGTATCCTTTTTAGTTTTTTAGTTTTAAGTATGATATCCAAGTGCTTATCTAAGAATGCAGTTTGGCAGACAATATGAGGAGCGGTCACAATGTGATGTGCAGGTTCTTACCTCTCATCTTAACTCTCTCGCATCTAAATCACACACAGCAAGAAAACCAAAACTAACTTAACTACATTGTCCCTAGTGAGCGAAATTATCATTTAATGAGTAATGTATTAGTGTTCATGTATTAAGAAAAATCATAGGTAGCTGTTCTTTATTACAAAAAAAAAAAACATGAATAGATAGATGAACAACAAGATAGCTCATTGTTTATGAAAAGCATTCATTACTCATAGTGGAAATTCCATAAAATAAACTAGAGAGCATTCATACAAGAACATAAGTTCAACAAGTTATAACGATCTCACAATTAATGGATAAAAGTTGAAAACGAAATAGTTCCCCTTCAACAACATCCATTGCACAGAATTTGAACATTCCACCAAAGCTTTCTCCAATAGGAAAAATTGTAATTATCTATTGCAAAAGGAAATAGTTCTTCTTATAACATGTTCTCACAAGTCTAACTGGGAAAAATTCCCTCTCTTATCAAAACTATCCTATACTTATACAAAAAGCAAAACTTTTGGGCTTCCCTAAATGGCTGTTGGGCTTCCCCAGCGTTTCAACTCCCAAAATTTGTCCTATAATGAGTGCTCACACATTTTACAATATATTACATTTAAAACAAAAATTAATAAATAACTTCTAAGTAGAGGGCCCTTCTTGATCATTTAAGAACTTTTTCCACGCTTGGAATTATGCTGCTATGCTCTCAAATTTTGAAGGTTCAAGAAAGTGAATGTTGATCTCATATTTAGCAGCCTGATTTTTAACTAATTCGATTTTGGTTGGGCTTAAACACAGCTAATCCTCAAGAAAATGGATACTGACTGCTGCATGAGATACGACATCTTTCAGAATCTGCTCATCCAAGTCCTTGACTTGTTGTATCTTTTGCTCATCCTCCTGATACCTGCTTTGTAACATTTCTGTGAGTAGCTCATGCTCTAGTAATACCTCTAGTCTTTGTTCTGTAGCAACTTGACATCTATTGTAGGTGACCAACACCCTTTTGCAGTATTCAGTACAAGCCCCTCTTGTCTTCCTCACAGCTTTCTTGAACTCCTCTGCTATATTTATTGCAAATTCCAACAAGTCATAGTCCTGCTTTAGGCTGTGTTGATCTTTAGCTAGTAAATCTACAGGAATTTCTTCATTGGTCTCTATTCTTACTATCCTTCCAGTCAGGACTTCCAAAAATGTCCTGAGACCTATCTACAAAATATGAGGTAGTCTCCGAAATTTCCTCCAATATGTTATCTATCTGCAAGACTTTACATCTTTATTCTTCAATAGACACCTGCAGCTGGTGCATTATTCTTCATTGGGTTAGGACATGTTCCTTTAGAGGCTGGATATTAGTTTTCTATTCACTCGCATCCTTTAGTGATGCTACTAATGGATTAATTTTTCCTTCAAAATCTTCTACCTGCACTTGGAATTGCTTTTCTTTCTCTTCCATAGTAGCCCTCTGTGCCTCCAACTCTTTTACTTTGTTCTATAGCTGGTCCTTTTCTGCACTAAGAGTTTCATATCATGTTTTGAGGTCATCCTTTTCTATCTTCAGCACCTGATGTTCTTGCTGAAACCTTTGCAATTCTGCTAGGTTATTCTGAGCATCCTTACCTATCCTTTCCATGGAAACTTCCAAAGTCATCTTGTTTTCTTGAAGAGTCTGAATTTCTACTTTTGAAGTATTCACTTCATTTTGCATGTCTTCAAATTTCCTCTTCAGTTTATAACCTTCATTTATTTCCTTCTTCAAAGTTTCCTTCAGCTGAGCTACATTCCTTTTCGACTGCTCCAAATCCGTCATCAGTCTATTTACATTATCTTCAGTTGCTTGTGTCAACAACACTCCAACTCTTGCTGTTAACCTTGGATCTACATCCGTCCCATGTACCAAATTTTTATCAGTGACCATCATGCCTGGTTGTCCCCATGTTTCAATTTTTCTCTCAGTCCTTTTGATAATCCTCTTCTTCTCTCTGTCATAAAAAATGGTGCTAAAATATGGGACTTCTTCTCCTTTTTCCTGCACAAAAGGTATCAGATTCAATTCAGAAAAAAAAAACACTTGTTCTTGAGTGCTGCCAGAAATTGCAGCAGGCTCCTGGGAATCAGGATTATCTTGTCCTTGCCCTTGATCTGTCTAATCCTATACTTCTTGGATCTATTTTGGGTCAGTAGTTTACTGGTCTATTGTAGATCCTGTTATCCTCAGAACTTCAGCTTCTTTTTGTTTCTTGTTCATCTCTTCATCTTCTTTCTTCTTTCTTTATTCTTCTGTCTTCTTTGCAGCTTCCTCTGCAGCCTACTTTCTTTCTTCTTCTTCATTCTTAATCCAACTCTCAGCCTCCTGTGCTAGTCTCCTAGCATCCTCTTCTCTTTTCTTGGCCTCCTCCTCTTTAGCTTTCTTCTGTGTGGTTTGGCCCTTACAACCCTTAACGGTGATCTTTTGTTTAAATATTCTCTTCAATGTAGTCATATTCCTTGAATTCCTGAAGATTTCTTTATCTTTGTCCCATAAGTTTGTATATTCAAAGTGAACATTTGCCTCTTTGCAATGTTCTGCAACCTTCTTCTGGGAGTCATTTCTATGGAATCTCATCTCTCCAAAATGAAACTGCTCCAATTCTTGTACAAATTCAGCAGCTCTTTTAATATTTGTAAATTTGTAGTTTGCTAGCCTGAAAGGATGGCAGGATAGGTTTCCTTCTTGTGTTCAAACAAGAAGCTTCCTACACCATCTAGGTACACTTTCCTGACTGCTTCTTTATGCACCACATAATCATTGGCATACTTGGGGAGCAAAGAAGGTGCCCTGGAGCAATCATACATCCTGATGTACATCCCTTCGTCAGTCAAATAATAATTTGCATGTTCCTCGATGACTTTAAATGGCTCCTCAGACATACAATTGCATTCTGTTAGGAAGATCAAATTGTGTAAAAGCATAATAAAATGATCACATATTTCTCTATAGTGGTTGTAATACTTATGTTCCCAAAATATTTTGTATGCAGTGTACACAGGGGTTCTGTCCTTGTCCCAAATGCATCTTAAGGATGGAAATGGTTGGGTAAATAGTATACAGTCCACCAAGATGGAACTCATATAAAACTTAGATTTATTCTGGGACACCCCTCCCAAAGCCAAAGAAATGCAAGCTGAGAGGTTGGTGGACACAATGTTTTCCCAATTGAATACAGTCGCCTGGGTGGCCACATAGAAAATAATAGGGATCCATCCCAACTTGAAGCTCTTACCATGAGCTCTCCCAAACACTCTATTCAACATCAATTCTATAAACCTATAAGGTGTCCTGAGAGTAGCTATATCATACTCTCCTAACGGCCTGGTTCGAAAGTGCTTCCCAGGTATCATCATTCTCTTTATTGTTTCAACCAGGTCCAAGTTTATTTATTTCAACCAATCTTTAGTTAGGTAAACCTATGGTGGGGGTAGGTGATATGCCAATGAGACATAACCAGGACTGTAGGCAGCATATCCCTGTTTGGCAGTATTGGCTAAAATCATAGTGGTCACATTGGCCTTAGGTAGAATCCAACTAATCACCGCTGAGCATGGGAACATCTCAGGTCTAGTGGCTCTCTTCATAAGAGCTGACTTTATTTTGGCATATATGGTCAACTCTAAACTGCAGCTTCGTACCTTAGAACCACTATAGCATTGGATGACTAGTTCAATTGGAAGCCGCAATGATGAGAATTATAAGGACCAAAAGTTCCGCAGACCAGTAAAAAAAAACTAGAGAAAATCAAAACAGACCATCGGCGAAAGGAACAACTAAATGGTGGATAGTTAGTCCGCTTTGAAGCCGCAATGGCGGGTATCAAATGGATTATGGACTCCATGGAAATCCAAGAACATAGCCGATTGGGACAACCAAAAACTAATCCTCCACTCAAAATTCAACACAGTCCCAATAACGAGAAAAGAAAAATCAGAAACCCCGCGGAATCGGAAAACTAAAGGCCTCCGTTGGAGTGCTTGCAATATTCCAACCAAAACAGTGACAACACAAAGGACTAAATCTCCGATGGTGATGAAACAAGACGCTGAAATAGAATAAAACAAAAAGCGCGTTGGTGAAAAACAAGTCTTTGTATCGGGTCACTTGTAAGTAATTTTCCACAACAACGGCCGTGTAGACGACTACAGCCCTGACTCACAGTTCAAAATACTTTCGATAGTGAAAAAGGAAATTATCAAAAATTCAAATCATCAAGTTCAAATCTACAGCATCAGCAGACAAAGATAGTCATTAGCTCAATTTAACCTCAAAGATCGAAAATTGTAGCAGAGGATAACAAAGTTCAACAATCAGAAGCAAATCTAGGCCAGATAGAATTTAAAAGGAGGGTACAAAATTTTAAAAATTTTGGGAAAACGTTGCAGCTGCAATAGAGCCATAGCTCATCATCCATTGTTGAGTGAGATAGGGAGGTGCTTCCTTCCAACCAAGTCATGGTGGCCCATTCCACCAAAGGAGGTATAATCTTATTTTGTTTATGCATTTTTATTTAGTAGTTTTTTATTTCTAACCCATGTGTGTTTGTAGGTTTTCCTATTAACATGTTTTGTAGGTTTTTTTTTGCTTAATAGTTGTCTGCAGGTAGCTAAGGCAAATCCCTAACATTTTTTGCAGAGGGGCTCATGGTCATATTGCTTTCTGTTTCTTTTATTTATGTCCATTCTGCTTTTTTTTCAGCATTTTCACACATAGGAACCTACCCTTCTGTCCAATAGACAGAAGGGAGCCATTCCCACCCCTGTAGCAAGGACAAATACCTGCTACAGAATTGGTGACCATACCAGGTCGATCCCATAGGATCCCTGGTCCATATTTTTAAAATTTCAAGTTTTTTTCAATTTATGCCCTAGTTTTTAAAATTTCTTCTCAGAGCTAGGTTAAATTTAGTTTATTTCCTATTTTTATTGTTGCTGAAGCCTTTGCAAGGCAAATCCAAGTCAGTTTGGCCATAATACAAGTTACTGTCGGTTGGATCTGACTCAGGATCAGAAAAACCCCAAATCCGGGGTAGGTCGCATTTATCGGGCCTGAACAGGGGATGAGGTCACTCTTTTTGGCCTAACAGGCATGACTAGGTCGCCCTTAAACCCTTGAAAGGTGCGAATTCACTCAGAAACACAGACTGCTTCTATCTGTGAAATATGTGCGACCCCCTCACCCGTTTCTAGAAAAAATTCGTGACCCCCTCGCTGAAATTGACCTGAAACATGCAGAATGTCAATAAGAGGTTAAATTTTAGTTTAATAGGGACTTTCAGTGTGGCTCAGCCACCTCTATCCAACATTATAGTTCAATTTCAATTTCTGTTACAATTTACTGCAATTTCCTGTACAAACAATGTGTAAATTTACAAAGAAATTTTAATGGCTTAATGAATGTAGCTTAACTAAAATAGACAATAAAATTAACTGTCTTTCTTACCCTTCCTCCTCTACCCAGTCATCACCCTTCGGGGTATTCTGGGATATGACAAAGGGCAAGCTCGTATAGTCCTAGGCCCTTCATTGAACATTATTCTAAACCATTAAAACCTGATGACCTAGAAGGTAGAGGGGGTAGAGAAGGAGGGCTTCTCAAGGCGCTAAGTGTCCTCCCTGTTCACCAACCTTGCATCTGGGAGGTGACCTGTGGATCTATAGATGGTCTTAGTCCCATTGTGTTGAGATCCCAGCACCTTCTCTTGGTTGAAGAGGAATATCAGTGTGAGGTAGTCATCTAGTTAGGCCATAAACATTCAGGGTTAAAAACTGTATTTGTTTACAAATTTCTGATTATTCATTGCATGCACAATAATGATATGAACTCTACCACAATATGATGAATTCATAAACCATTTGCAGCCACCTGATACCAGAAAGACAGAACAACAAATACACCATACCAAGTAATCAACCCAACTCAGTTCATGACGCTGAGAGAGCCTTAAAATTTATCAATTCACACTAATTTCAAACAATCTGCAGTCTTTGAGGACATAAGTCCCTGATTGCTTCAACTGTGGGAATTACTTGGGGCTATGTCTAGAAACTCATTGTGAGGAGTACCACGGGAACCCCAAAGTAGCTGGTCGCTGAGAGGAATTGCCAAGCGAAATGGGAAGCGACCCCTACCGATTGAGTAGAAACACCCGTGAGGAAAAATACAAGTGCTATCTTCTGGTAGTCTTGGTGGTCGAGTGGCCACCTACAACCAATAGGCAGCCATTGAAACTAGGGTCCAAATGTCATTCCCACTAGTTTAATAAACATCTAACACAATTGATCCCCCACGCTCTTCCTTACACCTAAGAGGCGAACCACCACCATTTGGGACATTGAATTGACACCGTCAAACCTATTCTTGACCACCTCACACACCATTGGAAGGCCACATAGCGTCTGATTCAGATTCAAACCCATATCAGTCTAAACCAAACCTCCACACAGCACCATCAAGCCCCATGGTTGGTGCAAATCCGGATCCATTTTTTGGCATAGCCATAGCTAGTGGACCCACGTCCACACCACAACCTGTCACCAATAACCTTGCAGGTGGCCCAAGCATAGTCATGCAAACTGTCATCAGTCAACTGCCACCACTAGTGACCAACTAAGCTGGCCCATCTGCAACGTAGGGGGGCAGTGGCCCTTCCACATACACTTCCCCTCCTACCAAACAGGGGGGCAATGGACCTTCCACCTACGTTTCCCCTACTATCATACATGGGGGAAATTTCCCTGCCACCCATATTGTCCCCCCCACAACACTTGGGGGCATTGTCCCATCCACAATGGTGCCACTGCAAGTACCCCTAGTTGTGCAGATGCATTACGCACCTGCAAATACCACCACCATCGCAGCTCCATCCCACATCAACCTAGGTTCAAATTTGCCTGTCATGGCTCATCTTAAGTTACCTGATTTGGCTCGATTGACAAACGACCCCATTCACCACCAAGCTTTCTGGCCACCCATGCCAACCAAGCTGCCATCAGACATTCCCAAGTTTGAAGGCAAAGCAGGGGAATGTCCCCAAAACCACATAATGACATTCCATCTATGGTGCTCGTCAAACAGCATCGTAGGTGATTCCATTAGGCTGAGGCTATTCCAACACACCCTTACAGGTGTCGTGGTGAAATGGTACATTGAGTTACTGCAAGCTGAATATCCAGATTTTAACTCCTTAGCTTTCATGTTCCTACAGTATTTCCAACTCCCCCTCAGATATGATGAGGGGGTGGAGATCTTTCTATCCTGTCGTTAGAACACTGCCACACATACAATTGACCACATCCATGAGTGGCGGTGATGCCATAGTTTATGTAAAATCCAACTTGATGATAGGATCTTCTTGGATTGGTTCCTCAAGACCTTGCTCCCACCCATAACAAAGGACGTCACATCCGAACGTCCTCAATCCGAAGAAGAGGCCATACTGAAAGCCCAATAGTTTGAACTGATCTATGCTCAGTCTGGATACCTGTATACCATCATCCTAGATGCTCCCCGCGTAGGCACCTCTTACCGCGATGCACCGGGGGCATCCCATGCCGCAGATGGCATCATAGGATCAGTCTCCCAACAACCACAAAACCAACCGACACCAGCTACAGTTCCATCAAAACTAAGCAACACTGCTAATGTTTCTTACCAAAACCAAGCTTTGGACTACGCTAGAATGATGTCCCAGTCCGGAGCAACAACTTCCTACGCACAACCTGCGCCACCGCAGTAGGCTTAGGCCATGGCTTGGCCTACACAGTAGTGTTGAAATATTGTAACTTCAAAGAATATTCTATATGTATCTTTAGTGGTCCCCGATGGTCCTACTGGGAGAACCACTTGTATTATCTTGTACCCCGATTCTTCTAATCAGAAGAACTAATAAGAATCATGAGGTTGTCCCCTCTATTTGTAAAGGTGGGTCATTAGCACCCCAGTGTGGTTACTTGAGCCTACATGTGTAAGTCGAGCCTACATGATTAACTCGAACCTACATGTCGGATGAGTTAATTCAAGTGAATGAATGAATAT